>SNQJ01S0040857.1:16285-68125 GCA_010110895.2 Picea sitchensis
CAGATCTTAAACAAATTGATTTGGATTTCTGTGAGCATTGTGTTTATGGAAAACATAAGAGAGTCATATTTCTTAGAGTCGGAAAAGAAAAGAAGACTGAAAGGTTAGAGATTTTGCATACATATGTATGGGGACCAACTCATGTATCATATATTAGTGGCTCTCGTTATTATGTTACTTATATTGATGATGCAACTAGAAAAACTTGGGTTTATTGCATTCGACAAAAATCTGATGTTTTTGATACTTTTAAGAAATGAAAAGCTTTGGTTGAGAATGAGATAGGAAAAATGTTTAAGTGTCTCATATTAGACAATGGAGGTGAATATTGCAGCAAGGAGTTTGATGATCACTGTTCATACCATGGGATTCGTAGAGAGAAGGCAGTTCCATGAACACCATAAGAAAATGGTTTGTCATAAAGGATGAACGTGACAATCATGGAGCGTGCAAGGAGTATGAGATTGCATGCTGGTTTACCCTTACAGTTCTGGGAAGATGTTGTAGATATTGTTGTTTACTTAATAAACAAAGGACCTTCAAGCTCTTTGGATGGTAGAATTCCAGAGGAGGCATGGACATGAAAAAAGGTAAATTATTCTTTTTTGAAGACTTTTAGTTGTGAATCATTTGTCCATATTGATAAAGAAAATAGAACAAAGCTTGAGACAAAATACAAGAAGTGTACCTTTATTGGATACAATGTTAATGATTTTGGTTATCACTTATGGGATTATGAAAATAACAAAATCATTAGGAGTAGAGATGTCATGTTCAATGAGAAGGTCTTGTACAAAGATCAATTGTAGGAAAAGAAACATGAAAAAGAAAAACCATAATACATAGTGCTTGATGAGAACACTGAAAAATAAATTCCAAAGGTACCAGAAAATCAAAATGTAAAACAAGAAGATCAATAGGTACCTCAAACTCCTGCAAGTGTTGTTAGAAGAGCTACTAGATTAAGTAGACCCCCTAAACGATACTCTCCTTCATTGTATTATTTATTGTTGAATGTTTCTGGTGAACCAGAATGTTATGAATAGGAAATGCAGGTAGACACCAAAAAGAAGTGGGAAAAAGGCATGAAAGAGGAAATGGATTCCTTGGTAAATAACTAGACTTGCGACTTGGTTTAGTTTCCTGCAGGAAAAAGATCATTGCAGAATAAATGGGTTTACAAGTTGAAGTAAGAAGATGGAGGAAAAACAAGGTACAAGGGTAGACTTGTTGTAAAGGGGTTTGCACAAAAGAAAGGTATATATTTTGATGAAATATTTTCTCCTGTTGTTAAAATGACTTCAATTAGGACTATTTTAAGTCTTGTGGCAGTAGAAGATTTGCATCTTGAACAGTTATATGTGAAAACAAATTTTCTCCATGGGGATTTGGAGGAAGAGATTTATATGCAACAACCACAGGGATATGAGGTCAAAGGGAAGGATAATTTGGTATACAGGTTGAAGAAGAGATTGTATGACCTAAAGAAATCTCCAAGGCAGTGGTATTTGAAGTTTGACAGATTTATGATAGAACAAGGTTATAGTAGATGTCATTCTGATCAATGTGTTTATTTTAAAAATCTAGAAAATGGAAGCTATATTATCTTGATATTGTATGTAGATGACATGCTTGTTGCAAGGTCTAATATGTAGGATATAAATGTGCTCATGAAGAAATTAGCTAATTCATTTGCGATGCAGGATTTGGGTGCTGCAAAGAAAATCTTTGATATGAGAATAACAAGAGACAAGAAAAATCGCAAATTGACATTGTCTCAGGGTGAGTACATAGAGAAGGTGTTGGAGAGGTTTAGAATGTAGAATGCAAAACCAATTAATACACCTTTGGCTAGCCATTTCAAATTAACTAAGGAAATGTGTCCCAAGACACATGAGGAGATATAATACATGCCCAGGGTCCCTTATTCATCAACAATTGACAGTTTGATGTATGCGATGGTTTGCACAAGACCAAATATTGCACATGCAGTGAGAGTTGTGAGCAAGTATATGAACAATCCAGGTAAAGAACATTGGGAGGCAGTAAAGTGGATTCTCAGGTATTTGAGAGGTAATGCTACTCATGCATTATGTTTTGAAGGTTCAAACATTGTTCTACAAGGATATGTTGATTAAGATATGACAAGTGATAAAGATAGCAGGAGGAGAACCATAAGGTATGTTTTTATTGTAGGTGGGACAACAATAAGTTGGATTTCGAAATTGCAAAAGGTTGTTTCACATTCAACAACATAAGCATAGTATCTTGCTGCTACAGAGGCTAGTAAATAAATGATTTGGTTACAAAGGTTTATGGATGAATTGGGAAATACGCATGAGAATAGTAGGTTGTACTGTGACAGTGAGAGTGCCATTCATCTTGCAAAGAAATCATCCTTCCATTCGAAGACTAAGCATATATAGCTGAGGTACCATTTCATACGATCCATCTTGGAAGATGGACATTTGAAGTTGGAAAAGATACACACTATCCAGAATCCTGCAGACATGTTAACTAAGGGAGTAACCAAGGAGAAATTGAGTTCTTGCTCAGTTTCAACTGGTCTTCAAGCACGAAGGTGAAGATGAGAAATTTTCCAGGTATAAGAAGGATCATAGTCCAGAAGATACAAAAACAGTGGAGTTGTTGAGATCAGTCTCCAAGTGGGAGATTGTTGGTTGTGGAGCTTGGTTATCTTCCTGATTTAGAGGTCTTTGTTTTCATCCGTGTTTATAACCCATGAAGACTTTACACCCCATAAGAATGTACAGTCTTGCACGCGGGGGATTTTAGGGGGGGTGACCCCCCCTGCAGGGTCCGGGGGAAAGCGGGGGTTCGTGGGTGAATCCCTCGATGGAAAAATTGCCTTGTAAATGTATATTGTAATTTCATAGTAAATCTAGACCATTCATTATAAGGTCACATATTTGATGGTAGAAGTTATGTTAGGGTTTTTTTCCTTAGAAGGAAACCCTATTTTATGAGGGAAATGTATTGTGGCTATGTATCGTTGTGAATATTGTATTCTGAGTGAGGAGACTGTGAGAGAAGAAGAGGAAGTTACAATGGATGTGTTGTAGGTTGTATCCATTCGTTTGCTAGATAATAATAAAGGAATGACCTGACAATTTCTCTGGTGGATGTAGCCCACATTGGGCGAACCACGTATATTTGTGTCTCTATTATATTGTGTATCTTTTGTGTTTTATTTCCACATTTGTTTTATTTTATTGCTCCGCGATCCTCTTTTTCTAACACTACCTTCCATAAAKGACTTAGCACCAGATGCTCAAGAAGAGTTGGCGGAGGACACAATTTTGCAGAAGCGGTCCAGAACTACAAGACATGGGAAGCGTGACCTATGGTAGATTGGGTTTAAAGGACAACTTCCAGGAAAAATAAAGTGGTACTCCATGGAGAAGGTAGAGGAAAATTTTACTCACCTCATTTAGTAAATATTTTTGGGACCAAAAACCTCTCAAAGTGTGGAGGTATGATCTGGATTGGATCATCATATTATTTTTCATCTATCTCGATGCCTTATGTGTGAAAAAATTGGAGGAATCAAACTACGGAGCTATTTTAGCGACCGGTTCCAATTGGAAATTTGGGTCCAAAAAAATTGTCTGAAATATTTCGGAGCCATTTTGAGGCATCGAACGACACTTTTTTATGATCCAAACCTTACTATTGACCAAACAACTATATTATGCACACCAAGACCTTTCCAATGGTGCAAGAATCACCTCAATAAGAGTTCATATGTAAAAGTTACACCTCCTGCAAGTTGACCTACTGTATTGATCACCATGGTGCGAGTGGATGCCATCTCATCCCCCATTACTTAAACATGTGGGGATAGCCATGTAGTGTATTTTATAGAAAATTATAGAAGGTCCAAAGTTGATCACTAATTGAGGGTTGAGGAAGCCAAGGGGTTCCATTCTTTTGTATTGTATCTTGTTCTATAGTTGAGAAAAACATATTAGAGTGGTATTATGTGAGCATAATATAGGGGGAGAGATTTTGTAGCATCCATATAGGCCACAATATCAAAGTAAAATCCACAGAGAGTGTCTCTTCTCTATAATTTCATTTGAAGAAAAGAGAGTGGAGCAACCTCACCTTCTATTTGGGTTTTCTCCCATATTGGGTTTTTGAGGCCAGACCTCGTGTTTAATTGTGGATGGTGTGTAAGTAGTTTTTTTCTCTATTTTTTCACATTTCATCTATTTCATACATTTTAAGGAGAAAAACCTGTAATGAAATAATCTGAGATCTAAAGGAAAAAATAACCTTCACGATAAATATTTCAATATTTTATTGGATCTGTTGTGACAAACTGTTCCAGTGGAATATCCATGACAATTTACACAAGATATCAATGAACACAAGATGTAACTTAGAAAACCCAACCATAAAGTGAGGGATATGCCTTGCTCTTTTATTCTCAGATACAAAATGCAAATACAAAGAAAGGTGAACTCATTATGGAGTTGCCATTGACACTATGGCCTATATGGATACTACAAGGTATTTTACTTCCTCTGTTATGCTCCAATATCCCACTTGCTTGCACTGTTCAAATATGAAACATTAATCAATGCAACAATATCGAAACCTCTTCCTTTCCAAGCAACCTAGTATTTAACTTGTTATTTTATCCATCAAGGGTTAGGGTATTTTTCATGTTTCAACTCCCAATTAAGGTTAGGTTTTTTTTAATGTTTCAACTCCCGATTACAGTTAGGGTTTTGGACCCTATAGAATCTTCTTGAAATTCCATGCGTACCTAGCTCCATATGCGTGAGTAATGGGAGTTGACGTGGCATCCATTTGATACCATGGTGGTCAAGAGCATAGGTCAACTTGTGGGAGGAATAACTTTCTCATACAAACTGTGATTGAGGTGATTTTTGTGGCATTGGAAAGATCTCAATGTGTATAATAATGTTGAGAGGTTAGGGACTATGTACTCAAATTTTTGACCACAAAAATGACCATTTGATGCCTCAAAGAGGCTCTAGAAGTTTTAGGACTACAAATCACCAAAATAGGACATGCCCCTGAAATGTGCCCTACGAGTTAATATCTCCAATTTTTCCACTCGGAAAGTACCAAAATAGATGAAAAATATATTCCAGATCATACCTCCCCATTTTGGGAGGCTTTTGGTCCCATAAATGTTTTAGTGAATGAGGTGATAAAATTTTCCCTATACCTTCTGTTATCACATGAAGTTATCAAGGGTCTCAGCAATTTGTCCAAATATTTTTCTTGCACAAAGAACAACCATGAGCACAAGCGCAACATTCAGAGTAGTCTATTTTGAACTGAAATACAAGCAGCAGTCGGGTTCAATTTTCAACGACAGAGATCCCAGGAGCAGNCCCATAAATGTTTTAGTGAATGAGGTGATAAAATTTTCCCTATACCTTCTGTTATCACATGAAGTTATCAAGGGTCTCAGCAATTTGTCCAAATATTTTTCTTGCACAAAGAACAACCATGAGCACAAGCGCAACATTCAGAGCAGTCTATTTTGAACTGAAATACAAGCAGCAGTCGGGTTCAATTTTCAACGACAGAGATCCCAGGAGCAGTTCAGATCAACGACTTCCGTGTATTCGAGATGTCAAAATTGTGCAAGGATTAGAAACTAGACAGAAGTCCCAAAGTCATGAAGTAAATCTGATCCATTGAAGGCAGAGGCCATGCGTCACCAGATCTCTCACTTCGGTAATTCGAAACTTCAGAGGATTGCACGAGCAAGCAGAAGAAAAAGTCCCAAAGCCCAAACTCTCGAAGTAAATATTGGTTGTCCAAATCAAGAGGACACACGTCACCATATCTTACACTTCAGAAATTCGACACTTCAGAGGATTGCGCAAGAAAGCATAAGAAAAAGACCCGAATCCCGAACTCCCGAAGTGAATCTCGACAACCCAAATCAAGAGGACACACGTCGATAGATCTCACACTTCAGGAATTTGACACTTCAGAGGATTGCGTGAGAAAGCATAAGAAATCTCTCGAAGCCTGAACTCCCAAAGTGAATCTTTGTCGTCCAATACAAGAGGACACATGGCACTAGATCTATCACTCCAGAAATACGACACTCTAGAGGATTGTTAGAGTTATGCATCGAAAAGGCCCGAAGCCCGAACTCCCGAAGTAGTTGTGAACTGTTGATCTTTGCAGCAGGGAGTAGGGTCCATCCGAGAGCGGTGTGTGGAAACAAAACCAAGGATTTCCTAGATCGCATATCGCAACTAGATCAATGACCACATTTCATTGCGGGGACGCAACATGCTCGAACAATAAAATTCTTGAGCAGCCCCGCAATTGAAACCATGGTATAGAGAAAGAGCTACGTGGTGGAAGGTGGTGAATTGCAGGCTCAAAAGCGGTGTGGATCCAAACCGCCTTTGACGACCCCAAAATCATGTGATTATATAATGTTAAATCCGACAGCATCACGTGGCCTCCCTCTAGGTGTTAAGCCACACTCTGATCCCGAGGAGGATTTAGTTAATGGAAAGAGACTGGTAGCTGAAACCTCAGCTCAGTCCATAAACAGAAGGCGTGGAAACTATGGCCGAGGAGACAGGGATTTTAGCCCGAGGTACCATGATGGAAAGTTTCTTCTTGTAGACCCATATTGGTTTGAGCTTGCGTCTGACAGGAGAACACACACAGTCTGATAGAAGGATGCGTAGACAAAAGATTTGAATGAGATGGCCAGGTCACACTCCTAGAAGTTGTGGACTTATTTGATTATAAATAGATTAGTTTAATATTTTGAAAAGGGGGGGTGTTTTCAGAGGCTGGAGAGACGAGAGAGTTTTAGGCGCAGGGATCTATATTTTTCAGTTTGTATGCCTGAGGTTTTGGATTGTAAATACTATGTTATTGAAGATTCCTTTGAATTGTTTTTATCAGTTTGTCTTCTTAGTTTAAATGTTGTTATGTTTTGCTTATCTAGATGTAATCTCTTTGATATATGGATTCCTGAGGCGGTAGAGGATCTGCTTTCATCTTGCCCATATTTCATGGTTCATCACTCAAACACTTTTTGTTTTTCTTCTTGTTTGGATGTAATCTCTCTGATCTATGGATTCCTGAGGTGGTAGAGGATATGTTGTCATCTTGCCCATATTTCATGGTTCATCACTCAAACATTTTATGTTTTCCTTCTCGTTCGGAGGTAACATCTTTGATCTACAGATTCCTAAGGCGGTAGAGGATATTCTTTCATCTTGCCCATGTTTCATTGTGTGTCACTCAAACACATTTTGTCTTCTTTCTTCTCATCATCACCTAAATCCTTTGTCCGATAGGCAGTTTAAATGCCTCCATTAGTCACGATACTTATGAATCCATATCCCAATAGTCCCAAACCGATCTACAACTACCTCTGCCATCTTTTCCTCTCTCTGCAGTCCTACTGATCCACCTACTCAAACCATTTTAATCCAATTTACCTTTTTTTTTATGGGTATTGGGATTATCCTCTTGCAGTCAGAGGGTGATTCTCAGTGATAATATTAATGTGCCGTTGCCGGGGATGGAAGTGAATATAACCCTGGGAGAACGACAATGAAAAGATCCATTTTTAGATGGTGAACTGAAGATGGACACATTGTTCTGACTTCTCATCTTTCACCATGGTGACTCCATTGTTCGAAAATCTATTGGTGACTCCACTAGTTTGAAATGGACAAGATTTTAGCTTAGAGGAATGCTTTCTGTGATTTTTAAAAGATAGTTGGTTTCCCTAATCCAATGCCTAGTAGAGATGAATAGGAAAATAACCTTCGTAAATTTCAAGGAGAAGAGTGGGAGGAACCAGCTGAACACTTGATGGATTTTCATGATTTTATTCATCAACTTTGTATCGTGCATGAAGATGATCAGATAAATATTTTCAGGCATTCATTGGAGGGGATTCCTTGCGATTGGTGTAGGTCTCTTCCAGTTGCAAGTATCAACTCTTTGACAAGCTTTCATGCAACTTTCAATTCCTTTCGTGAAGAATATTTTCCAACTGAACGTCTTTTTGAGGGATGTTGTAATGAGTTTTATTTGCTCCATAAATATTCTTCTTGTCATAAAAGCCTGATTTGTGATGAAGTATTTATTGTAGAAGAAAACATTTACCATGAAGATCATGAAGTGTTGAATGATATTCATTATGATAGCAATAACACAGAAATGTCTAGCATCATATCAAATGTATATGTTGTTTTAAATATTCATGAATATCAACATCTCTCTTTTGAATATTTTGATGATGAAGAGCAAGTGTATTATGCAGTAGATATTTCTCCTGACTGCGAAGCTAATATAAATGATAAGCTAGTTAAAGAAACTAGGGAAGATTCCTCTTTGTTTTTTCCTATCTTTTCAGAATTAAAGGCAGATTTTGTTTGCTGATCTTATGAAGAAAATGCAGAGGATATTTATGTTCTTGAAACATATGTTTTTGGCAGCCCTACTTATGATGAAGAATTTAATTCAAATACTGACCAAGAGCAACCCATTTTTGATGAATATCTCAACGAAGATGATGAAGAGAAAAGTTTTTTCATGGCTTCTTTGGAGCCTCATAGCATGGTTCCTGTGTATGATAATGATGAATCTGATCATTGGGAGGGCCATGAAGGAGAAAAGGAAGAGATAAATGTGCAGCTCGTCTCATGTTCAACACTAGTAAATGAGCAAATATCCCCTGAGATTAGCCAACCTGCATCAATCCTTTACCCACCTGTACATACTGAGAACATCAAACACGAGGTAAGAAATGATGCAATGAAGGAGAAAATTTCTTACCAGTTTAGCGTGCCTTTTATAAATTTTATGACCTTGTGGGGTTATATATGGAGTTGAGTTCTCCAAGAGCATTGGAGTCTACAAAATTATTCATCTTATTATCATTTGGGGGTATTGTCAATGTTCCAAAACATTGTTTCATTATGTTGGCACACTTCCCTTACCTTTTGTGGATAATTTGTAGTGAAAGGAGGAATTATATTACCAAACAGTCTGGGTGGCTATGGTGGAAGTTTGCTTTCACCTGACACATTGTAAAAAAACAGTTAGTCTAGGATTGTACATAAATAAGTTCCTTCTAGAGCAAATGTGTTTTTTTTTTTTTTTTTTTTAAGTAGAATAGTGTACATATAAGGTTATTGTCTTCATAAAATGTATTTGAGCTCAACTCAACAACCCAACAAATAAGGCACTGGAACTGGGCGTTCTTGGCAATTCACAGGGAGCATGCCATCCCTTGTGGAGCCAATGTTACCACATGAAGTTGTCAAGGGTTGCAACAAGTTGTCCAAATATTTTTCTTGCACAAATAACATCCATGATCACAAGTGCAACATTCATAGCAGTCTATTTTGGACGGAAATACAAGCAACGTTCGAGTTCAATTTTCAACGACGGAGATCCCAGGAGCAGTTTAGGTCAACGACTCACGTGTATTCGACATGTCAAATTTGCGCAAGGATTAGCGAATAGACATAAGTCCCGAATTAAATTTGATCCATTGAAGGCAGAGGCCACGCATCACCAGATCTCTCACTTCATGAATTCGACGCTTCAGAGGATTGCGTGAGAAAGCAGAAGAAAAAGGCCCGAAGCCAAAACTCCTGAAGTAAATCTCGGCCATCCAAATCAAGAGGACACACGACACCAGATATCACACTTCGAAAATTCGACACTTCAGAGGATTGCACGAGCAAGCAGAAGAAAAAGGCCCGAAGCCCGAACTCCCGAAGTGAATCTCGGTAGCTCAAATCAAGAGGACACACATCGACATATCTCACACTTCAATAATTTGACACTTCAGAGGATTTCCTGAGCAAGCAGAAGAAAGCCTCGAAGCTCGAACTCCCGAAGTGAATCTCGACCGTCCAATACAAGAGGACACGCGGTGCCAGATGTCTCACTCTGGAAATACGATGCTCTGGAGGATTGTTAGAGATATGGATCGAAAAATCTTGAATCCTGAACTCCCAAAGTAGTTATGAATCGTTGATCTTTGCAACAGGGAGCATGGTCCATCTGAGAGCGACACGTGGCAGAAAAAGTGGGGCTTTCCCAGATCGCAGATCGTATCCAGATCAACGACCACGTTTCATTGCGGGGACACAACATGCTCGAACGATAAAATTATTGATCGGTCCCGCAATTGAAACCATGGTATAGTGAAAGAGCTACATGGAGAAAGGTGGTGAATTGTAGGCTCAAAAGTGGTGTGGATCCAAACCGCCTTTGACGGCCCCGCAATCATGTTCTTATATAACGTCAAGTCCGACAGCAACACGTGGCCGCCCCTAGGTGTTAAGCCGCGTTCCGATCCCTTAGGGGATTTAGTTAATGGAAATGGACTGGTAGCTGAAACCTCAACCCAATCCATAAATAGAAGGCATGGAAGCTATGGCCGAGGAGACAGAGCTGTCAGCCCGAGGTACCACTATGGACGATTTCTTCTTGCAGAACTATACTGGTCTGAGCTTGCGTCTGACAGGAAAACACACACACAGTCTGACAGAAGGATGCACAAGTGAAAGCTTTGAATGATATGGCCATTTCACAGTCCTGGTAGTTATGGACTGATCTGATTATAAATATATCAGTTTAAGATTTTGAAAAGGGGGGGTGTTTTTGGAGGCTGGAGAGTCGAGAGAGTTTTAGGAGCAGGGATCTGTATTTTTTAGTTTGTGTGGCTGAGGGCTTGGATTGTAAATATTATGTTATTGAAGATTCCTTTGAATTTTTTTTATCAGTCTATCTTCTTAGTTTACATGTTGTTCTGTTTTTCTTGTCTGGATGTAATCTATATGATCTATGGATTCTTGAGGCGGTAGAGGATCTGCTTTCATCTTGCCCATCTTTCATGGTTCATCACTCATACGCTTGTTGTTTTTATTATTGTTTGGATGTAATCTCTCTGATCTATGGATTCATGAGGCGGTAGATGATCTGCTGTCATCTTGCCCATCTTTCATGGTTCATCACTCATATATTTTCTGTTTTCCTTCTCGTCCGGAGGTAACATCTTTGATCTATGGATTTCTGAGGCGGTAGAGGATCTGGTTTCATCTTGCCCATGTTTCATCGTTTTTCACTCAGACACATTCTGTCTTCTTTCTTCTCATCACCACCTAAATTCTTTGTATGATGGGCAATTTAAATGCCTTCATTAGTCATGATACTTATGATTCCATAGCCCAATGGTCCCGACCTGATCTGCAACTACCTCTGACATCTTTTCCTCTCTCTGCAGTCTTACTGATCCACCTAATCTAACCATTTTAATCCAATTTACCTTTTTTTTTATGGGTACTAGGCTTATCCTCTTGTAGTCGGAGGGTGATTCTTAGTGCTAACACCTTCTCCCTTGGAGCACCATTTGGCTTTGCCTAGAAGTTGTTTTTTCAAACCAATCTGCCAAAGTTCATGTTTTACCCATCTAGTTGTTCTAGGCTTCTTCTGCAAAACTGTATTCTCTGTTAATTATGCATGTAACACATATTTCATTAAATTTGGAATTAAACAATGGATCTAGAATTTAGACCTTTAGTGAGATTGAGTTTTTTCAAAATGAGAGAGTAAAAAATTGTGCGTTTCACTATGATTGTATATGTTCACCATTTTTTGTTATAAAATTATTATTATGAGCTATATAAAATCAAATTTGAGATAAATCTTCCACAAAAAATTTGATTCCTTACATTATTTCTATTTTTTAATTAAAAGATAAGTTTATAGTGTATATATTCACATTTGTTTCTATAATATTATTATTATGAACTATATAAAATCAAACTTACATAAATTTGAAGGAATTCATTCACTATAACTTGGATTCCTTACATTATTTCTATCTTCTTATTAAAAAGTTAATTCCATCTCTCCCCCCATGAAAAGTTCATCTTGCATTCCATGATAAGGTTAATAATGATGATGAGTCCCTTCTACACTAACAATTTCCCCCTCATGCATTTAAGTCTATGGGATGGGGATTTAATACACAAGATACATATCTTAATTACCTGCTTTGTTTGTCTGGCACATGCATTAATGAATGCTATAATGGTAGTGGTGTGGGATATTTATGGGTTTAATAGGCCAACTCATTATGTGAGCATAGGAAATAGGAGAGCTAATGCTTTTGGTTGGCCCGTGTAATGTACCCAATAACATATGTGCATTTTTTAGGCCATGTGGTACCCCAAAAACCACCAAACCACACCAAATATTGCTTTGATACCATTTCTAAATTAAAATTGATTGGTTGTAGTGTTCAATAGCAGAATCAAAACTACAATATCCTTAAACATTCAATTTCACTTTAACACATGAATGTAGTTCTATAATGACTTCAACCAAGAATGTGTAGATTAGATACATAAACACAGAACTAAAAAAAAAAGAAAATAATAAAATGTAGAACATAAAACACATTGATATAACATTTGATGATATAGTGAGATTACTTATATTTTTGGGAAAATAATCCTCCAACTAGCTATAAATGAAGGATGTTCCACCTAAATTTAGGTTCTCTGTCACACTTAATATTTCTATGATAGAGGCCATTCATGAGCTAAGGCTATGAATCACTAAAGGGTGAAGTCCTAATGTCTGGCTCTAAGTCCTGTTACACATCCCACAAACCTGAAAACTCTCCTAGATAAGGAATTTCTCTACAACTATCCCAATCAACCAACACTATTTTTCCTTACCCTACACAATACTAGGAATGGGATCCCCTTGTTTGTTAAACAGTCAGCTAGGCTATCCCAATTCCTTCCAGTGTTCCAACACATGTTGGCTTGGGAATTTCTTTATTAGGACTCCAAGGACTCTCAGTTGTAGGACAAATTCCATCGACAATCAATCCTATCACCTACATGGTTACATTAATTGTATGGCTATAAATTACTCAGAAATTTCTTGTAGAAGCATTATGTCCATTTCCATAAACACAATAAATTAGCAACATAAGATTGCATGAAAGCACACCTTCAAATTCTTTAGAGAATATTTATCATAATCGTCACACAATAACCAATCTCTCTAACATCTGTACAACCATTGTACAATTACCATACCCTCATCCTTTGACCTTGTATAGAAACAATGATCCTACATGCTTAAATTTACAAGATTATATTTGCATGCCAATCATTCACCACATGTTTTCATGAGAAGCCCATGTTTCACCTTAATCTTAAAGCCTAGAGACATATAAAAAAAAGGTTAATAATGAAGGGATTTAAGGACTTAGGTTAAAAAATTAACTAATATCTTTTTTGTCTTATCCCCTCTAAGCCTCCTATAAGCCCCCTTTCATTTCCCCCATTGTAGAATCATAACCCTCCATCCCTCTTTAGTGCTTTTTTATTTGCATTTGTTAGGGTTTTCATATTATAATCAAATTTACAATTACAATTCATATATGGTCTTGGCTTACAACCATATATTTATTACATATACATTCATAGTCAAGGAAATAAAAAATAGGGGTATTACATTAATGCCCCCTTTGAAGTACCATTGTCCTTGATATATTTTTTTCAACAATGAAATACATGCCTTCATTATTTAACTACACCTACAATGCCATCCTCTTCCTTGCAGAATTGCATAATTATTGGCTATCCTGTACATCATGCAACTACATTCGTTTTTCACTACCTTTTGTAACCTCCAAGGTCTTGGAATATTGAAAGGAAATAAACATGCGAGAGAAATCAAATAATCAACCAGAACATAGAAACAACACAAATCATGCACACGATGTATCCTAAAAAACCCAAACAAAGAAAAACCAGCTAATAGATCTATTAGTTCCTTGACCAAACACAACCAAGCCGATCAAGTGAGCCTTCACCACTCATGTACTGGCCCATTACAATGGAGTATCACTATCCTTTTAAAGGATTTCATAACATGCAATCCATGGGATCTAAAACCACGTGTCACCAAAACCACTACTGTACACCTAACAACTTTGACTATTTTACTAAGTCAAGATTGACCTACCATTCCTCTCTTTACACTTGAGTTGGGGTTTCCCATGACCAAATCCGTCCAAACTAACCAAGTGAGTTTGCACTACTCACCTTCGGGCCCTAGCCTCCCTCAATGTTTATAACCAGGGTATCCAGAAATCCCACATGCTCCCCTTATGACATAGGTCTATGTCTAGAATTTACTAGTAAGTTATCATGGGTATGCATTCCTAACCAGGTCTTACAGTTGTATGCACATTTACATGCAATAAATATTTTCAACTCCATAATACTTTTTTTTCATTGTTTCTATCCTGATACTTCTGTTTTCATCCTCTCACCTTGCCATTTCCTATCTTCATTCCGCTCATGCATCGGTGAAAATAAAATCCAAAATATGACTGTGTACCAAGTCATTTTGGATTATCATCTAGAAACACTTCCATGCCACCTAGGACTGCCGCTATCATCTCCAATTACGGTTCCATCATGCAAGATAATGATATAGGAATTTTGTTTGCTTCCACCAAATTCTCTTTCTCGAGTCTCAACCACATTCCTTGTCTCTCTCTCCATGGCTCCCATCATCAAAACAATCTCGCTAGAGAGTTCATTTTTTCCTCACTCTGATACCACATGAAAGGAAATAAACATGCTAGAGAAATAAAATAATAAACTAGAACATAGAAACAATGAAATCATGCACACTATTTATCCTAGAAAATCCAAACCGGGAAAAACCAACTAATAAATCTATTAGTTCCTTGACCAAACCCGACCAAGTGAGATTTCATCACTCACACCCTAGCTCATTACAATGGAGTATCACCAACATTTTAAAGGATTTCATAACATGCAATCCATGGGCTCTAAAATCATGAGTCATGAAAACCTTGTGCCCCAAACCACTACTAGACACCTAATAACTTTGACTCTTTTTCTGAGTCAAGTTTAACCTAACAAATATTAGCATGTACTATAGCAATCATCAAGGGAGGAATGCATGTTATATCAATATTATACAACCATTATCCCATTCATAGGAAATTTTCAATTTCATAGTTGAAGCATACATATTCATAACACAAAATAAAGTAGGTAGTCAACCCAATACTTATCTATATAAATATTCCTCTTTTTCACGAGGATACCATGGGTGAGAGTTCAACTCACTGTCCTTTATAAATCAACCTAAATTTGCCTCTTCCTTGCAATAAATTTCTCTTATAGGCTCAAGCATCCCCTTCTTTGCTAAATAGTTTCTTGGGTGATCCATCTTGCCAAAGCTTTCACATGAAAGAAGAGCACCAACAATGGGTTCCAGTGTCATCACACTAGCCTTCTCCTTGAGATTTGTAGCTCACAATAGTCATCATTTTCCTTTACTAGGTAGATTCACCATCCACCTTTGTCATAAACACAAATATGAATATATTAAGAGTCATCTCTCTATCTATCAACCAATTTTTGAGGTAATCGTTACAAGAATTAGATTCCAATTGATATAGGAAATTCATCATATACTTAGATTTCAATTGTGTAGGTAATAGTCCCTATCTTCATTATGGCTTACTTTCATTGCCATATCCAAGACATATATTTCTATAAATTTATTATCATGACATAGCTTTCATATAGGCATTAAAATGTGACTACTTATGCTTACAATCCTTTCACCAGATCCACAACAATACTATGAAATGATTTCAAAGCTATGAAATACCATTAATTCCATTGCTTCAACTATTACATATTATTTGCAATTAAATATGGCACAATAATGCATTCAAGCAATGCAATCAAACACACGTTCCATCTTATATGTGTACACAACCACGACATTTACATAATCTACTTATGCACATCCACCCAATGAATCCTTGCATTGATTAAAAAATACCATATTATCATTTCTTACATTCCACCATGACGAGTTGGAATATCTAGCCAATGCCTTGACATACCATCCAACCACCTCCACAATACTTTCTCGACCATGTTGACACCTTTTTCTTCAGCCCATCATAACAATATAAACATACCTTTTCTCCAACTAAATAGTCCCTCGGGTGTACTAAAAGGCCTTTAATTTACCTGCTCAATAGTCTCTTAGGAAACCCTTCCCCTTTGATGGTGTCTTTAGTGTTGGTAAGAAGGTTATAGTCTAGGTCATCGACATAAGTAGGAGACCATTGGAAACTTGTGCAATGATATAACCTTTCCATATCCAACAACATTGTAGCTTCATACATGGGTATCTATCATGGAATTCACTCTCACAATAGGATCATAAGTCCTAACTTTCCTTGGTTATTATCTCATAACTAGCACCATGTGATACACCATTTTATCTCATATGAATGCATTTAAAAGACTTTAATGATATTATGTGTCTAAGTATTTCTACCTCTATTATTCATATAAATTCATTCAAACAACATAAACACATCGATCTTATGATATCAAGTCACGACTAAGAATTATTACCTAAATTCCTTTCAACAAAACATAAGCATACTAAATCCATAATTATACGGCTACCGTCAACATCTACGATGTTGCCTAATTAGTTGGTGTCTTAAGGAATTTTACATAATCCTTTCACCAACCTCTTGATCAACACTTTCTTTCCTTTATCCTATCTTCTCAAGATTGACTGTTGTCTGTAACAATATCATCAACATCTTTTTCCATGCTCTCACCCTTTTTGGTTACACAATCATAATCAATCATCATGCCTACTCAAGGAATATGTAGTAACACAATACTCTTAAACATAGCTATATGCAATATGCACTATCTCTCTATATGATCATTAGTGCATATGCATTCCAACTATCCCATTCTCTTTCACTTTCAACATTCATATGCTTTAAAACTATTAACATTTAACAACCTTCTTAACATTAAAAATATAACAATGTAGCGAGAGAAGAGTCAAGGAATTCTCCCTTCCAATTTCTTTTCATATCATGAAATTCCACTTTCACATCATAGTTTATCCAATTCATGGCCTTTCTGCCAATCACACAATGGATCATTGGCTATGATCTCCTCACCAAGTAGCAATTTGTAATATGTATAAATATTTATACTTCCTACTTTTTAGAACATACAATTCTATTCTATAAACAAATAAGGTTAAGGTGATAAATCCCCCTCTTTGTCAATTCCTCCTTGTTGGCCTTGTTCCCCAATTGTTGTTACAATAATATTTTTATCATCTTGTAGCTTGCTTTGTAGTCCCGAGTTTCTCTCAAGTTCCATCTAACTATGGTAATAATCCGTGCTCTTATTTTTAGCTTCATTTGCCTTCTAGTTATCTCTAGAATTTGTTGTTCAATTTTCTTGACCACCTTTATCCAAATCCAACTTGGCCATTTTTTATTTTATTTCCAACCCTTATTGATATTGTAACATCATAGTTTCTTCTTTTTCTTTATCCAATCTAGCCCCAACCTTAACTTCATTTGTTGTCATTTCTAGCACACTATCATGCTGCTTTATATGTCATTCCAACTTCATATGGACTCATTACAAGGTCCATCCTACCTTGCAACTAATACCAATCATATATACCTTTTTCACTTCATTATATGCCTTCTTATACTTCTCATTTCTAGTCATATTTAATCTTTATCCAAGTCTGGAATTTCCTCTTTATTTCAAATTCTTTATGAAGTTCAACTCTATCCACCAAGACTAGTCCACACAATGGAATGCTTTGTTCCTCCATTCATATCTTTCTAAGTGAGTGGAATTTCATTATTTACTTCACCTTCTTTACAGTCATACTTTGCAACCACTATTATTTAGGTGTCTTTCTTTATCTTCAAAGGTTATAGACTTACATTCTTATTTCATGCATAATGATGCCATTCTCTATTTGATGGTATATTTTAGACTCCTTGTGCTTTTCATTGTTTCTTTGATGTATATAATACCTAACTACATGATCAAGATCACCCATAACTCTTCTATGCAATTGAATTGCACATACTGATCACAATCAAGTCATTGATTACATTTTAGATAAATCAATATCAACCTTTCTTGGTCCTTCCTCCCTTGAATATCCTCGCTTATCAAGAGTACTACCATAGTATGAACTACTCAACCATCATTGGTATAATCATTCAACTTGGTAGTTAACCAGCACCTTTGACTCTGTTTCTTTTCTCATCCAATTTGTATCCCCACATCAATGTGCAAGTACCATTATGAAGTATCTCCAATCATCCTTATTCAATTTCACATATAGTATGCTCCTTTATCATCATAAATGTATTTCCACAAATTGAATATACTTTGGGGGTATTCAATATTGACAATTACCTTGTCCATTCAATCCTAGAGTGTCTATTTTGCTAATATTTCAAAGTAAATAAAAACACCTTTTGAAAACCTAAACCTTCTATCACATTTTCCTCTAAAATATATTTTCTATGACTATACTCATTCTACATTCTAATTCCATAGGAAAAGTTTACAACTCCCAACGTTACCCTTCTGACCATTTTTTTCATTTTTCTGCTGGTGCAATCAAGATCAAAGACCTACTTCATCCACCTGTAGAAGAAAATATAGCAAGAACTAAATTCTTTTTAATATCTAGTGTAGATAAAAAAAATTATTGTGAGCATTTTTAAACCTTTATCTTGGTGATCTAATTCTCGAGTAATTTTCTACATCAATTTGTAATTCTCAACTTTTTACTTTTCCCACTTTTTCGAGAAAAAGAATTTGGTGCAAACTGCTTTTTTTCAAGTAGTACTAAATTGGAAAATTTTCACTAGCACAAAGTTATCCGAATTGTTGAGGAGATCAAATCCTGAGTGGGAAACATTTTAAATTTTTGATGTCTTGATTCAATTTTCCCCCATTTACATTTTTTTTAATTTCCAAAAGGTCTCCCAAAATAGTGGATTTTGGCCTATTATCCAAATTCTCTAATAGGTTTCTTTGATCCTACTCCTATTCCACACTGTCCAAATTTCATACTCAACTAAGATCATGTCATTTAGTGCCCTCATTTCCTTAAAAAATCAATAATTTCCATTTTCCAAAATCATGGAGCTAAGTCCACAATCCATCCTTAGAGGCCCAAGATATGACCATTTTAGTCAGATTTGTAGGTATAAATCCTAAATATTCCCTTTTTAATTTTTTTTACAGAGTTAATATTTCAGTTTTTTGTTTTCATTTATGGGTCACTACTCTTTCCGGTCTGCATATGCTCTTTTTCGTGCGTTATGTGCGATCTCGGCAAATCAAAAACATAGTGAAAATGTGTTTTTTTTTTCTACATATGCTCTTTGCTTTGCACTGTATGCAAGCCTAGAAAATAGAAAAACATAGAAAAAACTTGCATTTTTTTAGTAAGCTAACCAATATATAACTCCATTGTTGTTGAGATTCATATTTGTTTTCCCAAAATTTTGCTTGTTTTTGTTTGAACACACGAAAATGGAGGTTATTGGGGTAAACACTCACTTTGAGGTGGAGTTCCAACAACAACAACAACAACAACAAAAACAACTTTGCCCTCCTTCTTTATATTTATTATGTGTTTTGCACTAAGTCACTTAGTTGAAAGTTGTTGTATTTAATAAGAGGTATTGAGTTCAAGTCTCTTTTTTAAATTACTTTTTGAAAAAGTTCATGCAAATTTTAGTTATCTCATAACTTTATTGTAAAGTGCATTCCACTTAATTTATAAAAGTGAATCACTATAAAATAACTTTAATATTTTATTTTAAAGTTATTTTTTGTATGCAACTTTAATTTATAAATTAACTTCATTGTAAAAGTGATTCTCACTTATTCTATAAACGTGATGGATCATGAGTCTCTGAAACTTGAGCCAAAAGAGAGGAGGGTCACCAGAACCGTGAATGTATCCAACGATGATCTCCAATATCACTCACTGCTTCTTGTGTTGAATAGACCCATTTGGGAAGTAGTGGTGTTGATGTAAGTTCATGTTCAATGGACTAATCTAGAGCAAGGTGAGCATGCAGAGGTGGATTTCCATCCTCATTGTCATCATATGAAGAAGAAACTAAAATAGGAATAGAAGATGGCATGAATGTTGAATATGGCTTGCAGGTCGAAGATGGAACACGTGTCTAATTAGGCTTGCATACCAAGATATTTTCATCAAATTTAACATATCTTGTAATAAATTTAACATCACTTATTCTGTAAAAGTGGGTCATATGTTCGCCATTGAGCCCACAAAATTGTCTTTCTATTTTGGCACAGATTTCATAATTTTTTTTACAAAGAGAATAATACATGCATGCATCCAGGAAATGGTGGGTATATGAATAACATTTTTCATCCATGCAATGGATAAATTCATTCCACAATACATGAATTTCTCTCATGCAATCTCTTGTGTTGATTTGATAAATCTAGCTTGAACAACCTGCCACATGTGCACGTTGACTTGCAGGTTTGAATTCACTTATGCTCTGATATGGAGGATGCACGGGATATGCTGATATGTGGATGAGCTTCAGGGATTCATTTGATTCCTTCCATATGTCGGGGTTCAATCTAGAAATGATCATGTCCCTATAGAACAAATAATTTGCCACATAAACATGTTTTAGTAACTAGGCTATAGAACTGTATTATGAGTTGCTATAGAATCAAAAGATTATGTAGCTTATCATAAAAATAATATCTAATTAAATAATTATGCACAAAGAAGAATGGAATTAAACATAAAAATGGACAATTTACCTTTAACTTCCTTCAATGCACATGTTCTGTATCTAATCAAGATTTTATGGCAAAAAGGATGAAATGGGGCATAACTAAGGCATAGATATGGGATTTCAGATGGAAGTATAAGATATAAATATAACAAAATGAGTCTTTTTTGAGGAATCAACAAATAATTTATCCATCATACTCAACACCATCAACCAAATTCTTTTCATTTATCGATAACCATGCATATTCATCCATACCATCACCATATCATATATATAACATAATTATCCCATAATCATGGGACAACATGCCATAACTCTGGAGACTTGTGAGAGAAAAAGGATGGAAAATGTCTGGTTATAAATGAAGTTTAAGCCTAAACAAAGAACATCCAAGTTAGTTCAAATTGAAGGTTCGATTACAAAAAACCAAAAATTAGTTCCGTTGAATTGTTTGGCTCAGTTCAGATGCCCTATCAACTCCTAATCAAACATGACCCTTAATTTGCATCATTATCCCATCCTATTTATTGAAAGGGCTTTCTCATCAAGAAACTTCTCTTCCATGTCATCTTGGTTATACCATAAGGCTCCTGATGGAGTGATGCCTCGCCTATTGGTCAATGTTATTTTTCTTATATGATTTACACTATATAATACATGCATGCCATTGTCGAACACTATCCATGTAGCATTTTCTTTACATAAAATTTATTATTATTTTATATAAATAGAAAATAATAAGGGTGTTAATTGGGTGGTAAATAGAGTGTATATAAGCCTATTACTTTTCTACACTATAGAGCCCTATTCAAACATTAGTAACAAAGAACACAAGAAGAGTAAACATTTTTACCGAGTATTTGAATGCATATAATTCTCTATTTGAAGTTTTATGCTTTAGAATTTTGATTTGAAGAAGGATATATCTATGCAATAGCCTACTACCTCCTTAAAATCTCTCAATAAGAACCTTGCATTGCTAAAAAACCAACACATTTACCTACCAAACTTAAGAATATCAAGTGTGGTGACCATTAGAACTTGAAGAGAACACAATTTCATATCCCAAAAGTAGAATTCAACCTCAATACTTTATGAGCAGTAAACTAGGATGTTTTTCATACACACTGCAAGTTTTTTTTCCAAGAAAAAAATCACTATATTTGATATTTCAGAGTTTGAAATCAAAATATGAATTTAGTTGTCTTGTTCAAACTCAAGAAACATATACTCATAACTTGCATTTCACTATCTATAAAACACATTCCTATGACTACCTAAGTACAATCTTCTTAGGTCCAAAAGGATACCTTGTCAATCTACTAAACTAAATCAGGACTTAATGACCCTATATTATCACCGAATAAAACAAAAAACAAGGTCCAAACGACTCATCCAAATTGCTCCGTCGGTAGCAGAGGATTAAACAAATATATTTCTAAGACTGAAAAGGAGAGTCCACCATCTGAATTCATGTTCAATTAAGGTACCCTGCTATAAGACTAAGGATTTTTAGGATAATTGATCAGCCCTAAAATTAAATTCTATATATACATTTGAGAAATAAATGACATCAAAAGTACTTTTTACCTCCTACGCCTTGTTCATAATTGGCATTAGACACAAATTCTCAATTCTTCATAACTGATTTTCCCAATCCATCAAGAGTTTGGAGTCTCCAAAAAATTGTATGTGCTTTAATCCTCTTTCCATTATTCTTTTCAAAAACCATAAAGCATAAAATTCAGCTCGATCGTTGGTTCCTTTTCCAGTAGCATATTTCATTAACAAACAATGAGAAGAATCAAAGAAAAGTACAACCCTCGATCCACATATACTTGGGGTTCCTTCACAGGCTCCATCGAAGAAACCCCTATCGTTTTCTTGATATATGTGTGGCTCTTTTATAATTATGGGTTGTCTCTCCTTAGGAGATCTCCAACTTCCTTCCATAGCTAGCCTTATTTTATGTACTACTTGTATAGATGAAAGGATAACATCTTGAAATATCTTCTAATTCCTTGAAATCCAAATCCCATAAATGATAAAACAAGGTAGTGCCTTAAAGTCTCCTATAGATATGTTAATTATCCAATCTAGTAGAAAATCAATCAAGGACATCTTGTCCCATTTTTTCTTTCCATATGTAACTTGTAGGACCTTATTCCAAACAAATTTGGTAAAGGAACAAGTCACAAACAAGGGATCCACATATTCCTCACTATTTTTATATAATATGCATCTACCTAGACCAAACTAGTTTCTATTTTTTCCATTATCCCAAGTTAAAATGTTGTTTTCCAAGGCCAACCATATAAAAATATTTGATTTCAAAGGGAAATCCAATTTCCATACTACCTTCCACCACCATACCCTTTCAACATCTATGCCTTTTTCCAATATAGTTGAATAACCTAACTTAGCAGTATACTCCCCTATACCCAAGTTATGTTGGGTATGTGTTATATTCTTTACACGATTAGCGATAGTGTCTGCTATGTTGCACTTGACATGCATGAGGGTTTGGGGGCAACACCCCTGATAAATTTTTTTACCTCAGAAAACGTGTCTCATTTTTTCCTCATTTTTTGTGTCACCTCGATTTTCATGTCCATTGTTGGGCATTTTTTCAGCACATGGTTTTTGCCAATGGTTTTCTATTTCCGGTTAAGGAATTAGGGTTGTTGACTAATCTAGGTAATTGGGTTAGGGTTTTGGATGCCATTGGATCCTATATGTATATTGTATTGTAAACAATGTATCACTATGAATGAATATAGAATATATTGGTTTTTCCAGTTTGGGTTTCCAGAGGAAAAATATCTGTGTAATGTGTGTATTTGCAATTGTATCTTTTATGTTCTTTTATTGAAAATCTACTTGCAATAAACTATTGTACAAGGTTAAAATCTACATTTGGTATCAACGCTTTGTTGGCTTTAGGGGGATGCCTTTGTGGTCAAGGGTTTGGCTCAAAACTGTGATAAGCCTCATTACAGTGGGAGATTTGTGGTATTGATTTTCCAGGTGAAAAGAAATGGCGAGCAGTTTGAAAATGGAGATGGAGAAGTTTAATGGGAAAAGTTTTGAGTTGTGGAAGATTAATATGGAATATCTGTTAGTGGGAAAAGATCATTGGATCACGGTGGATCCAGGTACTGCACCTACATGAACTTCAACAAATGAATGGAAAAATTTGGATCGGAAGGCAAAGCGAATAATCTGATTGTGTTTCTTAGATTCAGTATTATTGAATGTTTCAGAGGAATTTACAACCAAATATTTATGGGATAAGTTGGGGAAGTTGTATCAGTATAAGTCCCTAGTAAATAAACTATTCCTGAGAAATAAGTTGTATAACCCAAGAATGAGAGATGGAGACTCGGTGGCAGAGAATTTGAATGCCTTCAATACTGTGGTAAGTCAGTTAGTGTCTGTTGAGATTAAAATTTTAGATGAAGATAAGTGTATCAGTTTACTGTGCTCTTTACCAGACTCATGGGATAGTTTTATTGTGGCCATAGGTAGTAATACAAATTCCTTGAAGTTTGATGAAGTGGTCTCATCCTTGTTGTCGGAGGAGACGAGACGCAAGAACATGGAAGGACATGGCACATATGAATTATTTGCAAGAGGAAGCTCCCATGAAAGAAATATATCTAAGTCCTCAAGTGGGAGATATAAGTCTCCCATAAAGTTTGTAAAGGTATGTCGGAGATGTGGAAAAGAAGAGCACTACAAGAAGCAGTGCATATCCAAAGTTGAGAAAAAGAAGGGATTTGAAGAATCTCCTTATACAGAAGAAAATACCTCCAAGGAAGAAGGAGGGGATGTGTACTTGGATTCTTCAAGAACACATGCAGATCATGAGGCATGGTTGGTTGAATCAGGTGCATCCTTTCATATGACTCCCCACAGGGAGTGGTTCTGTGAATATGAAAGGTATGATGGAGGTAATTTTTTCCTAGGTGACGACTCGACAACCATAATCGTAGGTCGAGGAAAAATCAAGTTGAGACTCATAGGTGGAAGGATTATAACACTACCTGGTGTTTTTCACATCCCAGGATTGGCCAGAAATTTGATTTATGTAAGCAAAATGGACGATGTAGGGGTAAAAACAATATTTGAAAAAGAAACGTGCAAAATGGCTCAAGGAGAAATGGTGTTGCTGAAGGGAGTTCAGTTTGGAACTCTGTACAAGATGCAAGGAAGAACTATTAGTGATGGGTGTATTAGTTCCATTGTTCTTGATATTGGAGTTGAAGAAGAAATAACTCCTACATTCTCTGGAGAAAAGGTTATCATGTGGCATCAAAGACTAGGGCATATCAGAGAGAAGGGTCTTCAACTACTACACGACAAAGGTATGGTTGAAGGTATGTCTAACTACTCTTTGGATTTTTATTTCTGTGAACATTGTGTATATGGGAAGCAGAATTAGGTAAGATTCCCCTCTGGTGTAATGAGGGCAGAAGGAATTTTACAGCTATTTCACAGTGATGTGTTTGGACCTGTGTTTGTTCCATCATTGGGAAAATCTATGTATTATGTCTCATTTATAGATGAATTCTCAACGAATACTTGGATATATTTCCTTAGGAATAAATCTGAAGTCTTTGACAAGTTTAAAGAGTTTAAGGCTCTTGTTGAGAATCAAACATAGAAAATAATTAAGGTGTTGAGGACAGATAATGGCAGAGAGCTCTGTGAGAATGAATTTGAAGAATTCCGTAAGAAGTGTGGTATATCAAGGTATAATACTACTCCATATACACCTCAAAAGAATGGAGTTGCAGAAAGGATGAACAAGATGCTGATGGAAAAAGCAAGGTGCATGCTCAGTGGTGTCGGGTTAGGGAAATAATTTTGGGCAGATGCAATGGGTATTTCATGTTACCTGGTCAACAAATCACCCTCATTAGCATTGAATGACAAGAATCCACAAGATGTATGGACTGGTAAGAAACCTTCTCTGACACATCTCAAAGTATTTGGTTTTGAGGCCTATGTTCATGTTCCAAAGGAAAACATGAGTAAGCTAGATAAGAAGGCTGGAAAGTGTATCTTTATTGGGTATAAAGATGGTCTCAAAGATTATAAGATTTGGAGCCCATAAACTAAGAAGGTTGTGTATAGACGAGATGTGGTATTTAGAGAAATGAAGGATGTTGTTAAATAGGAGGTCCTACCAAGTAAGGAAGAAGCAAATAAAATAGAGTTTGATTTAAAGGACGATGAATTATAATCTACATAAGAACATGAATCAAATGAAGAATATCCTCATACTCAAGTATTGAGGAGATCGGTTCAAGAAAGAAGGCTACCATAAAGCTATACTCCATCTAATTTCCGTTCAAATTTTGCTTTGTCTATTAGACATACCATAAAGCTATAATCTACCCACTCGCTCAAATTTTCTTTATTCATTATTGATGATGATCCTAGAACTCCGCTGTGGAAGCAAGTGGATCTGTGAGGGATGGAAAGCTCCAAAAAGGCCATGACGAAGAAAGACAACCCTTGGATGAGAATGAGGCTTGGGATCTATTAAAGTTGCCAACTAGAAGAAAGCCCACTGGCAACAAATGGGTATTTAAAAAAAAAAAAAAAAACTCCGAATGCGTAAGAAAAAGTGGAGAAATAAAAATCTTGGTTAGTAGCAAAGGGTTATTCGGGAGGCTGAGGGAATTGATTTGGTGAGATTTCCTCATGTTGCCAAGTTAACTCTAGTAACATTTCTATTATCCGCTATCGCTAGATTTGATTTTGAAGTAGAATATACGGATGTGAAGACAACATTTCTACAGCCGGGGATCTAGAAGAAGAAGTATTTATGAAGCATGTATGATTCTATTGTGAAGGGAAAAGGATTTGGTATGCAAGATGAAAATGTCCATGCATGGTTTAAAACAATCACTAAGATGTGGTATCAAAAATTTGATTCTTATATGCTGGACTTGGCTTCAAAAGAAGTAAAGAGGATCATTGTGTGTATTTTTAAATTACTTGGTAATCATTTGATTTATTTGTCCATATGTGGACACATGTTGTTGATAGGTGCTGCCGCTGAGATTATCCGTGATACAAAACTCAGCTTGTCCTTAAATTTGTGATTAAGGATTTTGGTGCTGCAAATTTGATTTTGGGATGAAAATTAAAAGAGATCGGAAAGAGGAAACTTTGGTTAAATCGTGAGAATGGCGAAAGCTCCGAAAAAGCGCCATGGATGGAGAAAAGGCGCCTTTGGCTGAGAATGATGCTTTGGATCTAGTGGATTTTTTCGATTGGAAGAAATCCCATTGTCAAAAAATGGGCATTTAAAAAGAAACTCCAATGTAGAAAAGGAAAGTGGAGAAATAAAAATCTCAATTAGTAGCAAAGGGTTGTTTCGAGGTTGAGGGAATTGATTTAGAGATTTCCTCCCGTTTCCAAGTTAACTTCTATAATATTTCTATTATCCTAAGTTGTCGCTAGAATTTGATTTTGAAGTAGAACACGGATGTGAAGACAACATTTCTACATGATCTAGGAAGAATAAATATTTATGAAGCATCCAGAAGGCTTTACTGTGAAGGGGAAGAAGGAGCTGGTATGAAAGCTGGAAAAGTCCATGTATGGTTTAAACAATCACTAAGGATGTGGTATCAAAAATTTGATTCTTATATGATGGGACTTGTTTCAGCAGCTAAAGAGGATCATTGTGTGTATTTAAATTACTTGGTAATCACGGATTGCATTTGGTCTTATATGTGGGATGACATGTTGTCATAGGAAACAACAAGGAGATTATCCAGACAAAATCCGAAAACTTAGTTGTCCTCTAAATTTGACATGAAGGACATCGATGCTTCAAATTTCATTTTTGGCATGGAAATTAAAAGAGATCAGAAAAATAGGAAACTTTGGTTAAATCAGAGAAAATATGTCGAGACAATATTGCAGAGGTTTAATATGCAGGAATGTAAACCGATCAAGGTCCCTATTCCTGTTGGTGTAAATTTATTTGTGGATCAATGTCCCAAGACATAGGAAGAGGAGGAGGACATGTCTCGTGTTCCATATGCGAGTGCAGTTGGAAGTTTGATGTATGCAATGGTCTATACTAGACCAGACATTTCACATGCAGTGGGAGTTTTGAGCAAGTATATGTCAAAACCAGGGAAGGAGAATTGGACAATAGTAAAAAGGGTTTTCAAGTATTTGCGTGGCACTTCTAGCTATGGATTTTGCTACCAAGGAAGACTAGGATTGGACAAAGTGTTGGACATACATGGATTTTCATATGCATACTGGGCTGGAGATTTGGATCATAGGAGATCTACAAGCGGGTATGTGTTCAACATGTTTGAAGGAGCAATCAGTTGGATGAGCAAAAGACAGGCTGTAGTGGAACTTTCAACTATATAATCCGAATACATGGAAACCACTCATGGAAGTAAGGAAATAATATGGTTACAAAGATTGTATTCGTGTACTGGATTGGTAAAACAAGATATAAGGATAGTTTGTGATATTCAGAGTGTAATTTTTTTGGCGAAGAACCCAACTTATCATTCAAAGACAAAGCATATTGATATTCAATATCACTTTGTGAGAGACATGGTTCATGAAAAAAAAGTGTTGCTGATGAAGATGGAAACTTTGAAGAACGTTGCAAATTCATTAACAAAATATGTGAGCACTGAGAAGTTATCTTGGTGTAGAGGATCCATGGGCATTGCTACCTTGGATTGCTGACTATGTAACCCTGTAACCCCCTATATGGAAAGAAAACAACAAGTGGGAGAATGTTGGGTATGTGTTATATTCTTTTTCATGAATAGTTATAGTGTCTGCTACATTGCACCGGGTGTGTAGGGGGGTTTGAGGGGGGGAAACAGCCCCAAGAATTTTTTTTGCCTCGAGAAATGTGTCTCATTTTTACCTTGTTTTTCGTGTTGCCTCGATTTTCATGTCCATTGTTGGGTGGTTTTTCGGTACATGGTTTTTACCGATGGTTTTCTATTTCCGGTTAAGGAATTAGGGTTGTTGACTAATCCAGGTCATTGGGTTAGGGTTTTGGATGTCATTGGCTCCTATATGTATATTGTATTGTAAACAATGTATCACTATGAATGAATATAGAATATGATGGTTTTCTCGGTTTGGGTTTCTAGGGGAAAAATATCTAGGTAATGTGTGTATTTTCAATTGTATATCTTCTATTCTTTTATTGAAAATCTATTTGTAGTAAAATAGTGTACAAGGTTAAAATCTACAAGTTCTTGGACCATTCAATTTGATCCTCTTCGTCTGAAAGTTTTATGGCACCATGTGTTAAAAGATTAACATATTGAACCCATCCCTCTGCTAGCTTACCTTGCAAATTTAATATATTTGTTGTGACCTAGCCTTGATACCACTCATTTTTTACAATTTGACAAACTTCCTCCCTTAAGAAATAAACCCCCTATTCATGCAAATCATATAACAAAGCTTCTGACAATCTATGTAAAATAACCAATACCCTATGTCTTCTATTGAGAATACAATTTTCTTTAGAATTACACATTTTTTCCATTTTTATTCTCTGATACCACATTGTAAAATTCCCTAGACTCACTTTTGGGCATATGCCATTGCAATTCAACCTTTGTATAGACTGTATTTTCTAAATTCTTTATCCTCACTCATATATTCTTTGATACCATGAATAGTTGTTCCCAATAGGGATTTGAAACCAATTGTAATATTATGCCCTGCACATGATACAATTATGCAATCCAAATAATATGTAGTCTCATGCATCCCAAATAATAATATACACATGCACAATGTAATACCCTTGTTTCCCCCAGCTTGTAAATATAACTATATCCTGCTAAAAGACTATGATCATATTGATTATGTGTGGATGTTGGAATTGATGAACCTTTTGTTATAGAAGGTAATGTATATATTTATGTTACTAAATAAAATGGAAGTTGTTTCATAACTGTTGAAGGGGTTTCCAATGTAGATCATGATGCATGAGAGAGATGGCGAGGGGAACCAATAATGTTTGAGATGACCCCTACCAGACCAGTACTTTGCTGGATTTAAATTGTTCAGACCTAGAACAATTCTCTGACCTAGAGAATTTAATTACCAGTCAAGATGGTAGTTGTGAAGTCTTCCTCAAGAGTCAATGAGGAGATGGGCAGAGTACCCATCTAGAAACTTCATGATATGACCCACGAATTTGGGTAATGGACCCACAAAATCTTGCTAAGGAAGGAAAGAAAAGGAAGGAAAATTGTGGGCATAAGAGAGGATGTAGAGGAATGGGTTCAGTGACCATTTCTGAAGAGGGAGAGCATGTGGATCTGTCTGGTTCTAAAGAGAACCGAGAAACAAATATGTTTCTAGGTACATGAATTGTTGGACAACGTTTTTCTAATCAAGCTGATAAATGGAGTTGAAGAAATATGGAATGATTGAGTGAGAAATCACAACAACCTCCCTTTCTTTGTGGATAGAAAACTAATCTGCCAGAATTCCTGTGGGAGGAGGAGAGTGACCTCCATCCATAATTGTTTCTAAACAAAAGGAAGAATCTCTCTCAGGGTGTCATGATCTAGCTAGGGGTTGGTCGGTGGTAAATATTTCCATAATTTGTTGTGCCTATGGTTGGGTGGAGAAGGGCATCCCTTTCAGCAGTTGCCACACTTTTTGGGTTCTAAATAAGTATATTTTTCCAAAATCCTCACAATGTTAATCTTAGAGATAATTATAGATTGTGTTTTAGAGAAATATAAGTTCATTTTATTGTTAAAAGCACCTTGAAAATTTAGATGTGAATGTGGAAATGTTTTAGTTGAATCCCATTTGACTTATCTCCTTACTTCTTGACTACCTGTGTGTTAAAATAAGACTTCCGGGTGAGAACACTAATGTTGATTTAGCATTACAGTTATTTTTCTGTTATAGTGGGGACAATTAATTAGTTAGAACCTCTACAAGAAAAATATGAAAGGAGAGGGAGATTTATTTCTGCATATAACTGTTCTATTTTAGTTTTTCCTCAAGCTTTATTACAGAAAACTTAGAGTATATCAAATCTGGGTTTGGACTTTAGGGAAACAACCCAAATATTTAAAAATGAAAAAAAATTTAATATAAATAGGTAGTAAGGAAGAATAATTTTTAAATAAACATGACCCTTCCTACTTGAATCAAAATATAAAATCCCTTTTGATTTCATTTGGGCATTAATAAACATTTATGCTAAACTTGCGAAATTAGAAATATGAACTTAATTCCAAAATGTAGAAATTTCAAATTGCTTTATAAAGACTCGGAAATTATATTTCTTTTCCCTTATTTTCCTGTAAGATAAAATAATCCCATTTAAATTTTCCAAGTAATAAAACTGTGCAAGGATATATATATATATATATATATTATTATCCTTCTGGAAAAATGGAGGTTAACGTTCCTGGAGAATAAAAAGACCTGAGACCAAAAAAAATATAATTTAATACTATTCAAATGTCGAAGTACACGAGGGAATAACCCATGATTAAATTCTTTAACCATCTCATGGACTTAGAGACTTCAGAGCTCCAAGATGTTTTGGGTGATGGAGCTCACGAGCTAAAATCGCCGAATTTCCGAACCCTACCTTTCCATGTACCAAAGTTGCATAAATATTAAATATAATCAATTGTATTATATTATATTTAATTTGATCAAATTAATGTAATTGATTATAATAAACCTTTATTGCAATTTATTATATTATAATCCAAAATAATCTGTATTTGTATCTGGGCATAATACAAGTGGGACCCCTTCAGGGCTTCAGGACTTCAATTCTTCAGGATGTTGAAGTGATGACATTGTGATAACTCCCAAAGGCTTCTGGCCCAGAGTCTCCTTAGGAAAACATTTAATGGAAAAATTGTAATTCTTAAGTACAAAATTTTTGAGGATTATGGTATTATAATATATCATAATATTATAAAATCCTCACGTGGATGAGGTCAACCTTTTCCCGAATAATTATATTATATACATTTTATAACTCATGTGGGTGGGACTACTTCCGAGCTTTGAGATTTCAGGGCGCCAGGATGTTTGAGGAATGGAGAGTGTGATTAATATCCGAAGTAGTTGACCCAAAGATTCTGCCCCTTTCCAATATTAAAATACAATATTGAGAATTTATTTAACCTAGGTGCGATTCTCAAGGAGGTGTACTCCAATATAATATATTATAGTAATGAATTTTTATTATAATATTTTCACGTGGATGAGGCCAATCCTTTTCCCTTTTTAAAATTAATATTTAATGCGTAACACGTATAAGTGTGGACCCCTTCGAGACGAATTCAGGACTTAGGGAGTTTGGGATTTCGAGACTCTGGGATGTTTGGGGTGATCGAGTAGATGAGCTAAAATGGCCGAAGGTCCAAACCTACTTTTTGTGTTCCAATGTTATAATAAATACTAAATGTACTTAATTATATTATATGGTAATATGATTAATTATATTTGCATCAAGGTATGATAAAGTGGGACCTTCTCTGGAGCTTAGACATTCGGGGTTTTTTGAGTATGTCCATAATAGGGTGGAGAGAAATTATGCCGAAGTCCATAGATTTAGTACGTTAATTGATTTTAATAACCCAAAGTGTAATCAATGATAATTAATTATATTATAATGTAATTCATTAGGATTATATTATAATATAATTTATTAAAAACTAATTAGTAATATGATTTGATTTTGGAGTTAATGTGATGGGGCTTTAATATAATAATTAACACTAATCCATCTCGAAATGTTGGATTTCCAAGGAAAGAGAGAAGTAATCCTTGGTTTAACTAAATCGGTAATTTAGGCCAAGTAAAAACACAATTTACAAGGTTAATTAATTTTAATGAAGATTAATTATCCCTAATAGGGATTAAATAAATTATTAATAAAGAAAGAGCGGGAATTTATTATAATAATGATTAATTAATTTGATAGGAATATAAGATCTAGACAAGTGTCAATCTTTGGCTGAGCAAGCCCTTGTATGTTATGATGATATGGTATGTCAGAGAAAACCTACGTGTCAACATGGGAATGGACATGGAATAAGTGTGGGACCCTCGTCGAGCATAGAATATGTGTTAAGAGTGAACAATGCTAAATCGTTAGACCCGAGGGTGGACACCTCTCCATCCTAGATTCTAGAGGGGGAAAGTCCTATGGACTTTGGAAATTCAGGAGGTTTTGGGGTTGTATGAAACTGATAGAGGGCCAAAGGCCCGAAGCCATGAAAGCTCGATAGGAACTTTCCCTATGACCCCGTCCTCTGGTGGCCACATAACCGACAAAAGATGATGACTTCAGTGGCGTTAGTGCTACATTAACTGGTATGAAGGAAGGAGAGTCACGTGGGTGCCACATGGCGAGGGGGTCACCTTTGGCCAATGACACCCCAAAAATTTTAGAAATCCATAACCATCAATCTAGAACTCGGATCAGGACAAATTTGTATTTGTTGGAAAAACCTTATTGAATCGAAGACGATGTAATCCTAGTTACAAGGATTCAAGATGAATTGTGAAAAGAGAAAAAATTATACTGCATCCCTCAAAAGGTTACCTATGGGTCGGGTGTGTGACATAGTGGTATCAGAGCATGCAACAACACTTGACCTACTTGGGCTCATGAACGAGTTGAATAAAATTTTATTAGAGAACTTTTAAGAGGTAACACTCTATCTTACCCCATCCTTAACAACTTATTTAAAATCTATTACTGAATAAATGAATGAAACTTTTTGTTTTTGTTACATGTGTTTATAAACATGATATGTGTGTTGCTAATGTTTCCAAATAATGAAGTTGATTTCACCTTGCAAATAACATTTGTTGTTCATAAACTAGTAGATAATTAACTAACATAAAATGTTTTATCAACACTCAAATAGTCAATGGACAACAAAGAAAACTACAACGTAAAGAATGGTGTCATACCATGATTTGAGGGAAATCTCCTACAATAGAGAAGAAGAATCTAATGAGAGGAGGGTGGTGGAAACCCCTCCAGACTTAGATGAAACGGTAAGAAGCCTTATGGAAGAATTACAAAGTTGTAAGGTAGACAATGAAAGGATGATAAAAGAACAGGAAAAAAAACCTGAAATTAATGCAATCCTACTACAAAGCCTATAATATATACAAAGGAAACTACAACATGGGCCATCAACCAATAATGTGGATAAACATCATACTAAGAAAACCCAAAGTCCACCTGAGATACAAAAGCATGGTCCTGAAAGCAACCACACAAGGAGAAGCACTTCAAAGAAGGACCAAAATGGATCCAAGAGACATACTAATGCCAAGGATTCAACTAAAGAATCCTCTAGTGAGAAAAATGACAACTCCAAGGAGTTGTCTAGTAGTGCGACTAGTTTGCATTCTCAGAGGAGAAGAAAGAGGAGGAAACATTTCGAGAGCCATGAACCTGAAGAGTTTAAGAAAGCCAAACCACCCACTTTCGATGGATAAATTAAAAGGGGGAAGAAGCATAAGTTTGGATACTTGGATTGAAGAAGTACTTTAGAGTCCATGACTACTATTAAAAATTAAAGGCTCAAATAGCCATTTTCAACTTGAATGGAAAAGCCTCCATTTGGTGGGAGGACCTTAGAAATGTGAAATGAATTCATGAGAAGGATTTGCCATGGAAACAATTTGAGAAATACTTTAATAGGAAGTACCTGTCTAAAAGATGCTATGATGAGAAGACCAAGGAGTTCTATGAACTCAAGCTAGGACAACTCACAATAGATGAATATAACAACAAATTCCTTGAGTTGATGAGGTATGTGCCCTACATAAAGGATGAAAAGGTAAAGATGAAATGATTTATTAGTGGACTGCCTCAGTCCTTCCATGAAAAAATTGAGTTTGATGAACCTAAGGCTTTAGAAGACAATATTTGAAAGGCAAGGTACTACTATGAGAAATTCAAGAATAAGGAAAAACCTCATAAGGATTGGAAGAAGAAAAGTAAATTGGGATTCAATAAGAAGGGGTTTAAATCCTCAAGATTTAAGAATCACGAGAAAAGCTCTAAGATGAGACTTCCTACTAAAAGTGTGTATCAACAAAATTTTCCATCTCAGAGTGGTGATAAACCATTTGGATCAACCCCAGGAAAGACTGATAATAAAAAGAGAGAACCCTTGAAATGTTGGGGTTGTGGAGAATAAAATTTGTTGAGGGACTGCCCACATAGGAAATAAGACAGTAGGAGGGTCTACAACATCTAGGAGGCTACCACAGTCAATTGACAGAGGTCATACCAGCATGCCAATTCATTATGAATGGATTTTCCACCCAAGTGACCCTAAACATGCTTCCTTTATGATCTTATGACCCGCTGATTGGCATGGTCTGGTTGGATGCCCATAAAGCCAAGTCGGACTGTTATAATAACACTTTGGAGTGTGAAGATGAGAAAGGGAGGAAAATAAACCTACAAGGAATTCAAAAGTCTGTCTCAGTGAGACAAATATCAACACTTCAAGTGAAGAAGTATTCTAGAAAATGATGTCCTTTGTATGCAATACTAGTGTTAAACTCTATTGAGGACAATAAACCAAGCCTAGAGGACCATCCTATATTAAGAGAGTATAAATATGTGTTTCCAGAAGAGGTACCAGGTCTACCTCCAAGAAGCGACATTGATTTTTTAATAGAACTTGTACCTTGAGAGATGCCAATGTCTAGAGCACCCTATAGAATGAGTACACCAGAGATAGTTTAGCTCAAACTACAAATAAAGGAGATGATGGAAAAATTTTACATTCGGCCTAGTGGGTCTCCTTGGGGAGAATCAACTTTGTTTGTGAATAAGAAGGATGACACACTCAGGTTGTGCATATACTATAGAAAACTCAACAATATGACCATTAAAAATAAGTATCCCTTTCCAAGAATTGATGACTTGTTTGACCAATTAAGGGACGCTACAATTTTCTCCAAGATTGAATTGAGGTCTGGATACCATCAAGTTTTAATTAAGGATGAATATATCCACAAAACAACCTTTAGAACAAGGTATGGGCACTATGAATTTGTGGTGGTGCCATTTGGTCTTATCAATGCACCAAACCACCTTGATGTGCTTAATGAATAATGTGCTCAACAAGTTCTTGGACATATTTGTGTTGGTTTCCATTGATGATATCCTAATCTATTCTAAGAGTAGGGAAGAGCATGAAGATAATGTCAATTTAGTGCTTCAAGTGCTGAGAGAACACTGGATCTATGCAAATTTTAGTAAGTGTGACTTCTTCCAAAAAAAATTCCATTACTTAGGCCATGTTATCTCTAAAGAAAGAGTGGCAGCTGATCCTGACAAGATCAAATCCATTATGGATTTGCCTACCCAAAAGTATGTCTCTGATACATATCCTTTATGGGCATAGAACGATACTATAGAAGGTTCATAAAGGGGTTTTCCAAGATTGGTTAGCCAATCACCTCCCTTCAGAAAAAAGGAGTTAAATTTATTTGGACAACAGAGTGTGAAGAGATTTTTCAGCAGCTGAAACACCTTTTAACCAATGCACCTGTGCTAAAAATATCATACCCAAACACGGATTTCCTTGTGTGTACATATGCCTGCAAGGAAGGAATCGAAGGAGTCCTTATGCAAGAAGGGCATGTGATTTGCTACAAGTCCAGAAAATTGAATGAGCATGAAATCAATTATGTGAAACATGATTTGGAATTGGCTTCCATAGTACATTATTTAAAAATGTGTAGGCATTACCTCCTACGAAGAAGATTTGTACTTATGACAGACCATAGAGGGCTAAGATATTTGTTCGACCAACCCAAACTCAATGCTAGACAAGCTAGGTGGATGGATCTCCTTAGTGAGTTTGATTTTTAAATCAAACATATTAAAGGAAAATAAAATCGCATGGTTGATTCCCTTAGTAGAAGTATGAAAGTGATTCACTTGGCATTTGTAAGCACCTGTGAACCAGACATCAAGGAAAGAGTAAGAAGTGCACAAGAACCATATGCATTTTTCAAAACTGTGAAATCATACCTAGAGAAAGAGCCCACGGGGATGAAGTATGAGGGATATCGATTGTTAAATGATGGCCTGCTAACTTACAAAGGTAGGTTGTATATTCCAGATTGTGACTACTTGAAGAGGTTCATAATGGATGAACTACATAAAATACCATATACTGGTCATCCCGGTTATCAGAAAATGATCATCGCCATTAATAAATTGTTTTATTGGCCCAGATTGAAAAATGACATAGTTGATTAATTAGCTAAATGTCTAGAATGTCAACAGGTTCAAGTGGAGCACCGACACCCAACAGGGTTTTCGCAGCCCCTACCAATTCCAGAATGGAAATGGGAAACCATCTCCATGGATATCATCACAGGATTTCCTAAATCAACCAAGCATAATGATGCTATTATGGTAGTTGTGGACAAGTTGAGCAAGGATTCTCACTTTATCCTCGTAAATTCAACTTGCAAGGCAATAGATATTGGCAATATTTTCATGAAATAAATATTTAGACTGCATGGCATGCCCAAGGAAATCATATCAGAAAAAGATACAAAATTTACTTCAATTTTTTGGAAATATCTGTTTGTTGGTTTTGAAACTAAATTGCTATTTAGTATAGCCGATCATCCTCAAACTTATGGATAGACATATAGGGTAAACCAAGTGTTAGAGGACATGTTAAGGATGCATGTGATGCATCAACCTACGAAATTGGAAGAATACCTACTCCTGGTAGAGTTTGCCTACAACAATGGCTATCAAGATTCATTAAAGATGATCCCTTTTGAGGCTCTCTATGGTAAACAATGCAATATTCCAATCAACTAGAATAACCCAGTAGATAGATTTACAATCGTTCCAGATATGCTAAAAGAAATGGAATAATAAGTAGTTCAAATAAAACAGAATCTAAATATAGCTCAGGATAGACAAAAAAGCTATGCAGACAGAAAAAGGACTGCTAGAGAGTTCAAAGCATGGGATCATTTGTATCTTCGAGTTAGGCCCAGAAAAGTTCCTTAAAAATGGGAACTTGTGCCAAGATGGCACCTCGGTTTTGTGGACCCTTTGAAATTTTGGACAAAGTGGGACCTGTAGCATATATACTAGCACTCCCTCCCATAGTGAAGGAACATAATGTTTTCCATGTTTCAATACTGAAGAAATAAGTACATGATTATAATCATATAATTGATTGGTATGTGATTCAGGTGGAACCAGAGGGAGAATTCATACCATGGACATAATGTATAATAGACAGGAAATAAATCCCACTCAGGAACAAAACCATTGCACAGGTCAAGGTGCAGTGTAAACACTTTGGTCCAGATGAAGCTACATGGGAAATGGAGGATGCCATGAAACATGCATACCCATTTTTGTTCACTACTATACATAAGGAGCACAACGACAGGTAGAACATGGATGAAAATGTTCCTTTAAGGGGGAGGGGATTGTAATACCCATGTTTTCCCCAAATTTTAAATATAACTATATCTTGCTAAAAAACTATGGGCACACTGATTATGTGTGGATGTTGGAATTGATGAACCTTTTGTTATAGAAGGTAATACATATATTTATGTTACTAAATAAAATGGAATTTGTTTCATAACTGCTGAAGGGGTTGCCAATGTAGATCATGATGCATGAGATAGATGGTGGGGGGAACCAATAATGGTAATTAAATTGTCTGGTTCAGACCCAGAAAATTTCTCTGAACCAGAGAATTTAATTACCAATCAAGTTGGTAGTTAGGAAGTATTCCTCAAGAGTCAATGAGGATATGGACATAGTACCCATCTGGAAACTTCTTGATATGACCCACGAATTTGGGTAAGGGACCCATGAAATGTTGTCAAGGAAGGAAAATCGGGGGAAGAAGAGAGGATGTAGAGGAATGGGTCTGGTGACCATTTCTTAAGAGGGAGATCATGTGCAGCTCTCTGGTTCTGAAGAGAACTAAGAAACAAATATGTTTATGGGTACATGAATTGCTAGGCAACGTTTTTCTAATCAAGCTGATAAACAGAGCCGTAGAAATATGGAGTGATTGAGTGAGAAATCACAACAACCTCCCTTTCTTGGTTGATAGAAAACTAATTTTCCAGAATTCCTATGGGAGGAGGAGAGTGACTTTCATCCCTAGTTGTTGCTGAATAGAAGGAATAATCTCTCTCATGGCATCATGATCTAGCTAGGGGGTGGCGAGTGGTAAATATTTCTAGAAGTTGTTGTGCCTATGATTGGGTGGAGAAGGGCATCCCTTTAAACAATTGTACCACTTTATGGGTTCTAGATAAGTATATTTTTCCAAAATCCTCACAATGCTAATCTTAGAGATAATTATAGACTATGTTTTAGAGAAATATAAGTTCATTTTCCTGTTAAAATCACCTTGAAAATTTAGGTGTGAATGTAAAAATGTTTCATTTGAATCCCATTTTACTTATCTCCTTACTTCTTGACTACCTGTGTATTAAAATAAGAATTCTGGGTGAGAACACTAATGTTGATTTAACATTACAGTCCATTTTATGTTATAGTGGGGACAATTAAATAGTTAGAACCTCTACAGGAAAAATCTAAAAGGAGAGAGAGATTTATTTATGCATATAAGTGTTCTATTTTAGTTTTCCCTTAATCCTTATTACAAAAAACTTAGATTATATCAAATTTGGGTTTGGAATTTAGGGAAACAACCCAAATATTTAAAAATGAAAAAAACATTATAAATAGGTAGTAATGAAGAATAATTTGGAAATAAACATGACCCTTCCTACTTGAATCAAAACAAAAAATCCCTTTTGATTTCATTTGGGCATTAATAATCATTTATGCTAAACTTATGTTAAATTCCTATAAATTTGGGAAGAATCCCCATAATTGTGGTGGGCTGTAATTTTGGGTAGAAATATAAAAAAAATTACTATGGAGGAAATTCTTTGCCTTAAAACTAATTTTCTTAAATTTTGGGTAAGAAAAGTAAATCACAATAAAAGGAGCAAATCTTATAAAGTCTAGGAAATTATATTTCTTTTCCCTTATTTTCCTGTAAGAGAAAATAACCCCATTTAAATTTTCCAGTAATAAAACCAAGTAAGGGTTAACGTTCCTAGATAATAAAAGGGCCTAAGGCCAAAAGAAATATAATTTAATACTATTCAAATGTCAAAGTACACCAGGGAATAACCCATGATTAAATGCCTTAACCATCTCGTGGACTTTGGGACTTCAGAGCTCCGAGATGTTTGGGGTGATGGAACTCACAAGCTAAAATCATTGAATTCCTGAATCCTACCTTTCCCTGTACCAAATTTGCATAAATATTAAATATATCAATTGTATTATATTATATTTAATGTGATCAAATTAATGTGATTGATTATAATAAACCTTTATTGCAATTTATTATATTATAATCCAAAATAATCAATTGTATTTGTATCTCGACATAATACAAGTGGGACCCCTTCATAACTTTGGGACTTAGGGATGTTGAAGTGACGATGTTGTGATAAATCTCGAAGGCTTCTGGCCTGGAGTCTCCTTAGGAAAACATTTAATGGAACAATTGTAATTATATTTTAATACAATTAATTAAAAACTAATTAGTAATATGATTTGATTTTGGAGTTAATGTGATGGGGATTTAATATAATAATTAACACTAATCTATCCTGAAATGTTGTATTTCCAAGGAAAGAGGGAAGTAATCCATGGATTAGTTGAACTGGTAATTTAGGCCAAGTAAAAACAAAATTTATGGGGTTAATTAATTTTAATGAAGATTAATTATCCCTAATAGGGATTAAATAAATGATTAATTAATAAAGAAAGAAAGGGAATTTATTATGATAATGATTAATTAATTTAATAGGCCTATAAGAGCTAGACAAATTCCAACCTCTCGCTGGGCGAGTCCTTGTATGTTATGATGATATGGCATGTCAGAGAAAACCCACGTGTCAACACGGGACTAGATGTGGAATACATGTGGCACCCTCGTCGAGCATAGGCTATGTATTAAGAGTGAACAAATCTAAATCGTTAGACCCAAGGGTGTACACCTCTCCACCCTAGATTCCTGAGTTGAAAATTCCTCCAGATTTCAGAATTTCGAGAGGTTTTGGGGTTGTATGAAACTGATAGAGGGTCGAAGGCCTGAAGCTGCGAAAGCTCGATAGGAACTTTCCCTATGACCCCATCCTCCGGTGGCCACGTCACTGATAGAATATGATGAATTCGATTACATTAGTGCTACATCTACTGATACGAATGAAGTAGAGCCACGTGGCGAGGGGGTGGCCTTTGGCCAATGACGCCCCAAATTTTTTAGAAAGCCATAACTATCAATCCATAAATCAGATCTGGAAAAATTTGTAGTCATTTGAAAACCCTTGTTGAATCGAAGTCGATGTAATCCTAGATACATGGATTCGAGATGAATTGAGAAAAGAAAACAAAATTATATTGCATCCCTCAAAGGGTACTTAGGGGTTTGGTGCGTGACACACAATATAATAGAATTCAACTTATAAAAGACATTATGCACACTATGCACATCATAACAAAATATAATAATAACACTTTTCTTTTATAGAATCACCAACTAGCTACAAACCTAACACGTTCCACCCAACTATAGACACTATAGTTCTATCTCTCTCAAGAGAAGGTCACCCTTGAGATGGGGCTATGAATACACTAGGGAAAATTCTACCTAATCCAACTAAGGTCTCACAGTTAGCACAAGTAATGTCTAGGCTAAGGTACAAAACTCCAGTAATTCCAACCTACAGCCTCTCATTCCCCATAAACCTACACAACTCAAGGAAGTGTACCCCATTTTCTACTTTGTAGTCCTTCATGCTATCCCACTTCCCTTCAAGGGCTCCAGTATAGGTCAACCAAGAGTTCTTAGAGTCGTGGATCCAAGAACTCCAACAACTATAATGGATTCTCTAGGCACCCTCTAGGCCTCACACCTAAGGAACCTTATCCCAGACAATTATCCCTCTAGGGCTCCAGCCTTCCCCAAGGAAACCCAAGGATACTTTTTCACCCAAATCCACCTAGGATTCTTAGGGTTCACAAATAAATGGGGTTACAATGGCTCACTATCTTACACCCCATATCTCTGAGCAAGAATAGGAAAGTACAATACTTAGAATGGTAGGATGATGAATGATTGGTGGCTTTCTCACTCAGACTTATGTGTTAGCTTCAGTGGAATAAAATGGGTGGCCTTGTTAATTTATCTACCACTAGTATGATGAAATCATGCTAATTCATTATTTTTGGAAACTTGGTAACGAAATCAATAGTGACAACTTCTCATTTCCACCCAAGAATGGGATATGTTGTAGAATTCCAATTGAATGTCTATGCTCAACTTGTTTGACAACACAGGTATTCCAACAGAGAATGAACACCTTCAGTAACCATTCACATAACCAGATGAAAGATCAACACACTGGTGTTTTCACGTGGTAAAACCCCTACGGGGAAACATCCACAACCCCAACCAACACGACCACTTGGAGAAGTTTATTAATGCAAAAGAAAAACATTACAGAGAGATTTTACAAGAGAGTTTATCACAATCGATCATCGACAAATGACCCTCCATGATCTTTAAATAGAGATCATGGACCAATCGGGTGCTAAGCCACAGATCAATGGTCGTTAAGATCAAGGAGAATATGAACCATCAGATCACTCTATGTCGGGAACATATCACGATCGTTAGATTTCCTAACTACAAATGCATACTAATGCATACTAAATAAACACACTTTTACCTAATGACACATTAGACCAAGTAGATCTTAACTAATTCCTAAGTGTCTAAATATCCTAACATCCCCCCTTAAGAAAAACTTGGGATAGGATTGAAGGATTTACAATAGTGACACAATAGGAGAAGGAAGGATGCATTAGAGCCTATCCCCCCTTAATGACAACTTCTTGAACTCCTAACATAGATCGAATTTTGGAAAACTTCGCTTTTGTAAGAGACTTTGTGAAAATGTCTTCAACTTGATCTTTTGTAGGGAAAAAGAGCACTTCAATAACTTGATCATGAATGAGATTTCTGATGAAGTGAATGTGTAGCTCGATGTGCTTGATGCGCTGATGTTGAACTGGGTCTTTGGCGAGCTTGATGGCACTCTGATTTTTGCACCAAAGGTTGGTCGAATGTTGCTACTGAAATCCACACTATGAAAGGATTTGTCAAAGCCATAAGGCTTCCTGACTTGTATTTACCGTTGCTCGGTACTCTACTTCTGCTGAAGAAAGTGAAATAGCTTGTTGTTTCTTACAGACCCAAGTGACAGGTCCTGAACCAAGGCTGAAAACATAACCTGCAGTAGACTTCCGATCATTAGGGTCGTCGACTCAATCTAAATCAGTGAAACCAACCAATAAAGGAGTCCCCCCTGAACTGTAATGTATCCCGAAATGAACTGTACCACAGACATAGAAAAGTATCATTTTAGCTACTTTCCAATGACCTTCATGGGGTGTTTTCATATACCAGACAAAAATACCAATAACAAAGTAAAGATCGGGACGGGTATGAGTCAAGTATAAGAGGCTACCAACTAACTGACGGTACAAGGTGGCATCAACTTTGGGAGAAGTACAGGTGGCAATAAGCTTGATTCCAGACTGGAAGGGAGAAGGGGCTGGTTTACAATCGTCAATGTGAAAGCGACGAAGAAGGTCAAAAGAATACTTAGACTAGGAAAGAAAAATTCCTTCATTGGTTTGCAAAACTTGGAGGCCAAGGAAATAGTGCAAAAAACCTAAGTCTGTCATTTCAAATTTCTTATTAAGGCTAGTTTTCACATGGTTTAAAAGTTTTGAGTCACTAATAGTAAGGATAAGGTCATCAACATAAAGGAAAAGTATTATGAGATGGATTCCTAATTTCTTGGTATAGACATTAGGATCATAATGGCATCTAGAGAATCCAATGTCAATAAGAAAGATGTCCATTTTGGCATACCAAGCTTGGGGATCTTGATTAAGACCATAAAGAGATTTCTTAAGATGAAAAACAAGGCTAGAGTCATTCTGGACATAGCCAAGAGGTTGTTGCATGTATATTTTTTCTTGCAAATCTCCGTGCAAGAAGGCGGATTTAACATCCATCTGATGGACCTCCCATTTATGTGAGGCAACAAGGGAAAAAACAAGGTGGGTGGAATTCATTTTGGCTACAGTGGAAAAGGTTTGATTATAGTAAATTCCTTGAACTTGGGAAAATCCTTTGGAAACTAACTGAACTTTGTGTCTTTCAACACTTCCATCTGACGCATACTTAGTTCTGTAGACCCATTTACATATGAAAAGTTTTCTTCCTTTTGGAAGAGGTACAAGATCCCAAGTATCGTTTGCCATTAAAGAACAATACTCTTCATTCATTGCTGTATCCCAATCTAAATGACCTGAAGCTTCTGCAAATGTCTCTGGATCATGAGTCTCTGAAACTTGAGCCAAAAGAGAAGAGGCTCGTTGGAACTGTGAACATGTTCGACACTGATATGAAGGATCACCGACAAGACCACTAGTTGCTTCTTGTGTTGAATGGACCAATCTTGGAAGCGGTGGAACTGGTGTTGGTTCAGGTTCAAAGGAATCATCTAGAGGAAGGTGATCAGGTGGAGGTGGATTTGCATCCTCACTGTCATCATCTGAAGAAGAAACCAGAATAGGAACAGAAGAAGGCACAAATGTCAAAGATGGCTTGCAGGTCGAAGAAGGCACAATCGTCGAATTAGACTCGCAGGCCAATATATTTTCATCAAATTTAACATCTCTTCTAATAATAATTTCATTACAATGTGGTTGAAGAAGTCTATAACCTTTGACATCTTCAGAATAAACAACAAATATACACTTCTAACTTTTAGGCTGCAATGCTTTCCTTTTCTCATCAGGAATGTGAGCCCATGCTATATTGCCAAATACACAGAAGTGACTTACATCTAGTTTAGTTTTTGTCCAAGCTTCTTCTGGTGTTATATTTTTAAGAGCCTTTGTGGGAGTGTGATTGACTATGTAATTTTCACAGTTGATTTCTTCCTTCCAATACTTTAGACTTAATCCCTTAGATTGGATCATACAATTAGCCATTTCTTTTAATGCACGGTTCTTTCTCTCATCAACACCGTTTTGTTGTGGTGTATATGGAACAATGTGTTGCATTTGGATGCCCTGTGTAGTGCAGTAAATTGTAAAATTATTGTTCACATATTCACCTCCATTATCTATTCTTAACTTTTGAATTTGATGTCCATATTGCTTTTCTACAAGGGTCTTTTAGGCCAAGAACTTGTCAAAAACTTCACTCTTAAGTTTTAAGAAGTAAACACAAGTATGTCTGGAAAAGTCATCAATGAAATTTAAGAAATACTTGCACCCAGAAAAAGAAGGAGAAGAAAGTGGACCACACAAATCACTGTGAACAAGATGCAAAGGGCCCTAGGCGTGCCAAGATGCACGCTTGTCAAAACTATCCCGATAATGTTTTCCGAGAACACAACTGGCACAAATACCATCTTTGCATGAGACAGGAGGAAGACCAATCACCATCTGTTGATTACGTAGTGGTTTCAATGAGCAGTATTTTAGATGACCAAACTTCTCATGCCAAAGTTTGCTCAAGTCATCACTATGAGCCACAAAAACTGATGAAAAAGATGATGACCCAAAGTTGTCAAACTTGTACAACCTGGTAATATCATCAACAATTTCAGTTGCAATAACATGCTTAGGATCTTTTAGATCCTTGATTACAACTTGGTGAGGTGAAAACTCCATGGTTTTACCTTCACCTGAATGAGTGATTTGATATACCGATAGAAGGTTACAAGAAAGACTTGGAACACATAATGCATCATTGAAATGACCATTATCTACTTGAACTGTTCCAGATCCTACAACACTAAGATATCTATCATTACCAACAGATATTTTTTGGTGTGACATTCATTTAAAGCAGAAAATATGTCTTTATCCTTGGCCATATGATAAGATGCTCTAGAATCAATAAGCCACTCATAAGAATAAGAAGTAGAAGTTGTATTGAAGGAGAAACCAGAAGTAGAAAGTGCATGTCCAGAAGAAGAAGAAGTAGAATCAATATTGATGTTGTGCTTCTTCATCGCTGCTTCTAAAACTGTCCTCTTCTTGAAACATTTTGACTCATCATGGACATCTTTATCACAAAATTTGCAATGTCTGTCATCTTCTTATTTTTATATTTTTCTCCTTTGTCACCATTAGGAGCTAAAGTTGTTTGAGTGGGTGTGGGACCCTTATGTTGCTTGTTGTTGTAGCGAGGATGTTGCTTCTTGGGATACTTGGGATACTTGGGTTTATCTTTCTGCTCAACAACTAAGGCTTTGTTGGAGGTACCTGTAGTGTTGATCACTCCAAGTTGTACAAGCTTATCTTCCTCTCTAATCAAAGCAACACAAAAGGACTCAAGAGTGGGTTCTTGATAATCTTTCCCTAGAGCCTCTCTCATGGAATAAAAGGTAGATACAAACACATAATATGCACTACCTAGCTTAGAAATAATAAGATAGATGCAATGCTCTTCCTCCATTTTTCACATTCTTCACATAAAATTCCAAGCGTTTTAAACTTAGATAGATAGTCTCCAAGGAAAGAAAAATCACTTGGAATTAAGGCCAGTACTTGATTTTCTAACTATTGTGCTCGAATAATATTGAGTTTACGAAACACAAATTCAATCTTTTCCAAAGCTTCTTCGGGAACCTTAAATCAGGAGAGATGGACATTCTGATTAGTCCACGTGCTTCGTCACTCCTATTAGCCCATTTGAATTTCTTATCATCATCAGTGGGTGATTTTTCCTTTCCCAAGGTAATCCGGTACAGGCCTTTACTTCTTAATAAATCTTCCATATGAGATTTCCATTGGAAGTAGATGGTGTTGGTAAGCAAGAGATTACTTGTAGAATCCATATTAAATATGTAGATAATATGGATTTAAAAACCGAAACTGATGATATGGATGGAAAGATATCTAAAAGTTATGTGGTTTTAAAAAAATGACACTGAAAACAGACTTAGGATGTGAGAGTTATGCCCTTTTAAAAAAAGACATAAATGGTAACCAAAGGACCACGTGATAGTGTAAGTTTCTTTATGAAGTGACCCACTTTTATAAAGAGAAGTGGGGATCACTTTTACAATGAAGTTACTTTATAAAAGAAAAGCTGCATGCAAAATAAATAACTCTAAAATAAATATTAAAGCTACTTTAGTGATTCACTTTTATACTTAAAGTGAAATACACTTTACAATTTTAGCATGAATTTTTTCAAGAAAAAAGTAACAAAAGAGAGACTTGAACTCAAGACCTCTTACTTAATAAGGCAAATTTTAATCAAATGGTCTAGCAAAACATATTGTATTGTTTAGAAAGAGGATTGTTGTTGTTGTTGTTGAAGACGGCCTTGGAGAGCGTGCTAAAAAAAAACTCTTTTCACACAAGAATTTTTTTTTGATTCTCGATGACAACAAGGGTTAGATCTCAGTTAGCTTACTCGGAAGATGCACCTTTTCCTATCTGTTTCTGATTTTCCGATATCGCACAGGGCGTGGGGAAAAACACATACACAGATATAAAAGAGTAGCAACCCATAAACAAATAATATAAAACCAAAATAATACTCTGCAAAAAGTTAAAAAATGCGTATTTAGGCTTTATACCTCTAGATCTTACTGAAATGGTTGTATCTTGGGAAAACATAAACCTTTTCGAGTGAAAAAAAAAAGTATTTCTGACTGAAACGAGCGCTCTGTACGCAATGGAATAGTCTTCGCAGCCCATAAATGTACATAAATGACAGAAAATGGATATGATGAAACTTGGCTTCACGATCTCGATCTACAACAAGAGCGGGTCTTCAAACAGACTCTGATACCATGTTCGACAACACAGGTATTCAAACATAGTACAAAAACATTCAGTAACCACTCACATAACCATATCAAATATCAACACACCAATGTTTTCACATGGTAAAACCCCTATGGAGAAACATCCATTACCCCAACCAACGCGGCCACTTGGAGCAGTTTATTAAGGAAAAAGAAAAAGATTACAGAGATATTTTACAAGAGATTTTATCGCAATCGATCATCTACAAATGACCCTCCATTCTCTTTAAATAGATATCATGGACCAATTGAGCGTTAAGCCATGGATCAATGGTTGTTAAGATCGAGGAGAATATGAACCGTCAGATCACTCTATGTCGGGAACATATCGTGACCGTTGGATTTCCTAACTACAATTGCATACTAATTCATACTAAAGAAACACACTAAGAAACACACTTTTACCTAATGACAGATTAGACCAATTAGATCTTAACTAACTCCTAAGTGTCTGAATATCCTAACACAACCCTTATCTTTTGACACTAAACATTTGGTGATATAATCAACCACATATTTCTTCATGAATATTGTCCTCTTACAACTGCAATTGTTTAATGATATCCTAGGTGTCTAACATAGGGTACATTGTGCATATTTTTCAACACTAAGTATATTATCTCTTGATATTTGGGGACATATAACTTACCCCTTTACATAAGGACTCCATATTTTTTCATCTCATAATCCTTAAATTTATGTTCCAATTTACCTTACTATAATGATTCCTTTACTTGCAAATAGTCTTGATCTGAGTTTGTAGCTCCCAAAATTCTACGTTTTAAATCATATATTGACATACTTATGGTTGTAGCATACATCTCATACACTCTCCTACTGAGTGCATCGACCACTTTATTTTCCTTTCCCTTGATATGTTTTATATTAAAATCATACTCACTAAGGAATTATAACCATCTAATTTGTATGGCATTTAATGTTGTTGATCCAAACAAATATTTCAAACCACTATGGCCTATCCTTAGCTCAAAGTTTTTACCCATGAGATAATGTCTACACATATTTATGGTATGGAATATGGTTTCCAACTCTAAGTCATGTGTGGCATAGTTCCTCTCATGCTCTTTCAACTTCCCTGACTCATAACATACCGCATGGAAATTTTGTGTAAGGACTCAATCAATCCCTTGCATGAATCGATGCACACAATGAATTCCTCCTCTAGATAAAAAATATTCAAGATTGTTTCACTTGTCAATAAATAATTCAAGTGATGAAATATTTATTCAAATTCAAAGTTCCATTTGAACTTCACACCCTTCTTTTGCAAATAAGTGATTGGGTGTGCAATATTTGAAAATCCTTCAATAAACCTCTAATAATAACTTGCAAGTACCATGAATGATATGAACTCTAAAATGTTCCTTGGTGCTAGCCACTCTTTTATTGCCTTAATCTTTTCTAGGTCCACTATTATTCCCTCCTTTGATATAATGTGGCCCAGATAGTGTATCAATTTCTAATAAAACAAACACTTTCTTAGGTTTGCATACAAATGATGCTCCCTTAACATCTTAGCACCATCCTTAAGTGTTTATCATGTTCTTATTTAGACTCAGAATATATGATAATATCATTCAATAAAAAAATCGCAAACTTGTCGAAATGCTCTTTGAACACTCCATTGATCAGACACATGAAGACAACTAGTGCATTTGACAACCCAAATGATACTACTAAAAACTCATAATGAACATACCTTGGGTTGAATGTTGGCTTGTTGATATATTCTTCTTTTATTATCACATGATGGTATCCTGACCTCAAGTCAATCTTAGAAAATATCTTTGCATCTTTCAAGAGATAAAAAATATCATTTATCCTTGGCAAAGGATACTTGTTCTTTTTGGTAACCTTATTCAGTTGTCTGAAATAAATGAATATCCTTAATGTTCCATCCTTCTCCTTCTTCAAAAAGAGCACTAGGGCACCCCAAGGTGACACACTTGGGTATATGAACCCATTTTTCAAAGTTCTTCAAGTTGCATATGTAATTCATTTAGCTTTGGTGTGCTAATTCTATAGGGAGTATTGGACATTGAGGCAACACCAACCACATAATCATTGGAAAAATGTCTTTGTTTGGTGGAAACCCTGGTATCTCCCCAAATACATCTCCGTATTCTTTTAAGATTGAATATTCTTCAACACTTGGCATTTTATCCTTGGATATCTCTTCCATATGAGTTGCATAAATCCGACACCCTTTCTTGAAACTCTTCTTCAACTATATGGTTGATATTTCTATGATGGATATAGGCCTTGGAATCCCTTTAAATTTCCTTTGTTGTTCTTCCTCATCAGGACAAGTGAATGCCTTCTTGTATCAATATACAATAACATAATGCTTTTCCAACCAATCCATACCAAATAAGCAGTCATATGAACCCAAATGTATGATATTCAAATCTACCTTTGTGTTGACTCCATTCATGTCTATTGGAAAATCCTTAACCAATTCATTGATCCATCTCTTGGCTCCAATAGATAGCTATACCAACCAATATTTCTCATGCTTTCTTATTCTCAAATGAAATATCTCAACAATATTAGTCTATGTAGCTATGTCTAGCCCCAAAATCTATTAAAATAGCTATATGTCGGTTATTGATCTTACCTTCTACCTAAATCATGTGAGACTGATTGTCTACTTGTTTATTTTCCAAGGATGCATAAATCCTTGGCATGCTCCTACCCATGTCTTCCACTATACCAACCTCCTAGATGTTGTGAATAGTCCTCATCCTTTTTCCTTTGTGAGGAAAATCCTTATACATGTGATCTCCTTCACATCCTCGACATTTTATGAGATATTGTCTTGGAATTTTCCCCAAATACTTTGTCATCCTGGACTCATTTTGGGCTATCTATCCTTGAGAACTATTTCTAAAAAATGGTGGCTTGTACCCTTTATTTCTTTTCTACAAATTGTCTTTCTTCTTGTCATCCCAAGACTTTTGAAAATATGACCTTCCCTTATTCTTCTCATACAAATACTTATCTTTTCTTAGGAATTTTTCTAAGGTATCGAGCTCATCAAAATGAATTTTATCACTATAGAATAAGGTAACACACTCATAAATATTTGGATTTTAACCTTATCATCCTTGATGAAGACAACATACCTCAATAATTCTAGAAAATTTCTCTCATACTCCTTCATTGTCATGCTTCCAAGCTTGAGTTAAAAGAACTCTTGCATCTTCTTCCCATAATAATGATTTGACAAGTATTTCTTTTGAAAACACCTTTCGAACTTCCTCCATGAGATCCTCTTCATAATTGTGCAATTGGAAATATTAATTCCTCATGCCTAGAAACCAATCCTCAACATCTTCACTTTTCTTATTATCATCATCAAATGTAGGAGTTTTAATATTCCTAATATCCCCTTGTAGATCATCTACCTCAGACCTCCTTCTATGATGTATAACAAGAGACAAACTTGGGCTACTTTTAAATTCCAAAACTACATGTGTCCTTCTAAATGAATGCATTGGTGAATATGTTTGATGTATACTAGCACTTCTAGAGTGCCTAACCTTTAACATCCTCCTTATTGGAATGGCATATGTGTTACCCATGATTTTGGTCATCATGATGATGTATTAATGATGGTGTACTCAGGCTCTTCATTAGAACTTTCTCCTGAGAAAAGTTACCTTCATCTCTTTCCAGAAATCACATTTTTGAGGACTGTTCGCAGGCTGCTAGTATATTTGCCTGCGAGAATGCATGATTTTTGCAGGCTTCCTTAAGCCAGGGTGCGAGAAGTTCGCACTGTGTTGAACTGATAGGGTGTGAACTCTTTCTAAAGCAAAGAAAAAGATGAATTCTCGAAGCTTCTAGAAGGGAATATTCTAGAAGGATGAGATGGCATTCGAATGGTTATCCTAGTACTGGATTCCCTGATATTTTGGGATCATTCTTATCCAAGTAACTAATTCATTCTCTCCTATATATTGAGTGAATTCTCATGGAAAAGGTTAAGCAAACAAGGA
>SNQJ01S0040858.1:12349-24520 GCA_010110895.2 Picea sitchensis
TAAATATAGTATATGGTTCAACAACCCCCGCAAATCTCGACACGGTCATATTACATTGCATGTGATCATTGATAAGGGTCGAGGGCTTAGGCCCTCAACCCTGTTTTCCATCAAATAAATTTTGCAACAAACTTAAATAAATATGCCAAAATAAAAGGTTAAGTAACACTATGGTGGTGTGATGATAGTGGAGGCTTTGTTAATGCTTATGGAGGTCGCAGGTTCGATCCTCCAGACTCCCATGGAATTTTGGTAAATTGTGACCATAATGGCCAATGGGAGGCTGCCACGTGCTAGCATCTCACTGGCTTATCTCTTCCACATGTCAACACATAACTAGTCCACTTGGAATATATGAATTTCCCATTCAACTCCCAACCTATGTGCCACATCACATGTATCGTTGTATGTTCTATTCCACGTGTCACCCTTGCAGTGGTGACATGTGTCACCTTTGAATTTTTCTTTTGAATTGAACTTTAATAGCTCATAACTCTTGAATATGAACTAAATTTGAATTATTATTTGCATTGTTGGAAAGATGATGACGAGATCTATGCAATTTTGTCATTTTCACGATCATTTAAGACAATCAAATTTTGAGCTTTTATGGACCCCCTGGGACCTCTGTGAGTGTTCCAGATCCTTCTGGACCTATGTAAGTGTTCCATAGATCCTCCTGGATCACATGGCCAATTCTTCATTACTTAAAATTTCTTTGAATCCAATAAAAAAAAACAAGTGCAAGCTATGGTGGGTCGAGCCCGAAACCTCCAGGTTATATTCCATGGTTTTAACCACCATGCCAATCGAACCGCATTTAATAGAGATTCCTCTAAAAATAGAACTAAGTTGCATTAATTTACAGACAGGGAGTTAATGGTCTTGACCTATTTATGGGCACGCAGATACCAACATTTCACACATTCCCATGTCTACACGTAGACCAATGGCACACATCCCAAGGTTGTAAGGCCTATCTCAAAGTAGGTGTACGGAAAACCTAGCTATGGTGTGTCTCGTAAGGTGTTCCATGAGGTATATTAGCAGCACCTAGGCGAACTTATACTCATTTTTCATGATTTTTCACAAGGATAATTAATTTGAGGTCTATTTTGTGATCAAAGTTCATTTGTAAAAGTATCATTTCAAATTATCATTAATGATATTTTAACACATTGTTTTGCGTGTTGAAGAGGGTGAAATTGAGCTAGTTTGGAATTTGGTTGACTTATAGTCAAATTTATCAGAATTTCGCAATTATTCTAATGGTGAACTCATTTTCTTTTTTTGAGTAGTGGAATTAAAGAGATTCTATTAAATTGGCTTTTTGCAAGCCCATGTTGTAATGTAATTGGTATTTTGAGTTGATGGAGAGAAATAATACTATCTAAAGGGACTTTGAAGATGAAGTAATATGTCATCCATATATGTAATTTGATTTATTTTATTTTTTGTTGGTTCATGTCATCATTATGCAAATTAATCACCAATTTATGAGTTTTTGGATAATAAGCACATCATCATTTTTTTGAAATCACCTCAATACAATTAGGAAATTAATTCTCAATTCAAGTTAGGTGTTTCATGTATATATGGTAAAAAATAAACGGTTTCTAAGTATTTTTGGGTCACCATGTCCAAAAGATCTTAAAATTTTAATAATTCCCTTTTCTCTCACTAACTACTATATAACGTTCACCAAGAACTATGGTAAGATTGTATCTCCCCTCATAGCCTTGGTTAAAAAAATGTTTTTAGTTTGAATGACACCACAAGTCGAGCCTCCATGGATTTGGAGAATGATATGTGTAAAACCCCAATCCTCACTTTGATAGACTTCACTAGGACCTTTTTCTTGGAAGGTGATGCCTCTGGCAAAGACATCAGAGAAATACTCATGTAACAGGGAATACCATTTTCCTTTACTAGTGAAACAATCTATGAGAATCACTTTGGAAATCATGGATATACTGCATGTGATGGATATATGGAATCCATACCTATTCATGTAACATTTCTATATTTAAATAGCTCATTGTAACCTAAATCACCTCTAGAGAAAAGGATTTTGTCCCCCAAGAAATAAAAATAGGTCACCAAAATGTTGGGATATGATTATGATATCATTTATAAGAAGGGAAAGTATAATTTGGTAGTAGATTCTCTCTCTCAATCGTATGAAGAGGAAGGGTCATATTTTCACTCTCCTTCATAGTTGTGGACTAGTCAATTGATGTCCACAATGACTCATTTACAGATCCTAAAATTACCCACCTTATACAACAACTTCGAATTGAACCCCATTCATATTAGGGATACACTTTGAAAAATGATGAGATTCACTATAAAGGGAATTTTTGTTTGAACAAACATGTTGCCTTTAAATCAATAGTGTTATATGAACTCCATGCCTCTCCAATAGTAGGACATTTTGACTTTCATAAAACATATGAAAAAATCAAATGTTCTTTTTTGTGGGAAGGCATGAAGAAGGACATCCATAATTTTGTGGTAAAAAATGACCTTTTCCAATGACGCAAGGGAGAAATAGTGAAAACTATGGGTGAAATACAACCTTTTCCGATTCTATCAATTGTATGAACTGAACTTTTCTATGGAATTCATTGTTTGGTTACCCAAATCTGGAAATAAATCCACAACATATCACCCCAAAATCACAACATATCACCCCAAGATCGATGGTCAAACTAAAGTTGTCAACAAGTGTTTGGAAGCATATATGAGGTGATTTACTTCAAAGCAACAATCACAATGGGTTCAATGGTTACCCCTAGTAGAATGGTGGTACAATACAACCTAACATTGTTCCACTCAAATGAATTCCTTTGAGTACGTTTATGGAAAAAATCCCCCATCGATAGTACCCTACTTACCCAGAGTCTCTAAGGTACACGAGGTAGAAAAACTACTCATAGCTTGAGCCATGATTTTATGCACTCTTAAGGATAATTTAGTAATGGCTTAGAATAAAATGAAGTAGTAGGTTGATAAGCATTGTTCCAAATCCCATTTTGATTAAGGGGATCAGGTTTTCATTTTTTGCAGTCTTATGAGTATATCTCCCTCAAAGACAACCACCACCATATGATTTCTCAAACATTTATGGCCACTATACGTTCCTAAAATATATTGGGATTCTGGCCTACAAATTGGAAATTTTGAGCCAGTTTGGAATTCATCCAATCTTTCATGTCTCCTACTTAGAGGAAGTGGTCGGATCTAATTATGATATTCAAAATATCCTACTTAAAGAAAGTGGTTGGTTACATTTTTTTTCGTTATAAGGCCATCCTCAACAAAAGTGAGCATTGTCTCCACCAATGTACTATCCTGGAGGTCTTGATATAGTAGAAGGATACATCATCTAAGGATCCCATGTGGGAGCTAGCAAAGATCCTTTAGAAATTACTTCATATCCAATCTTGCAAATAATTCTTCTTTTTAAGGTGATGGAATGTTAGGGTCCTACCTTAAGCCCCTTAAGTATATAGATAGGTTTATATGTGTGGATGACATCTCTAGTAAATAAGGCCCATGAAGTAGTGTGAGAGAAATAATTGTAAGAAGGATTACTAGAAGGTCTCTAGAATGTTCCTAGGATTTAGATAAACATGTATACAAAGAAAAATAAATGTAATGATATTTCTTGTGGAGTATATTGTAATCAGAGTTATTTTGAATTAGATGTTTCCCACTTGAAGAGAAAAGTGAAAATTCTCTCATCAACAAAGCAATAACATTGTGTGGTATTATGGTTCTTTATTAGGCTATTGTGGTTGCAATTTGTCATTTCTACAATCAGTCTAGGTAAAATCTATTATATCTACTTTGAATATTCCAATTAATTAATAAAAAAAACCACACCAATGGAGTGAATTATAATTCCAACATAAAGTCAACCTCCAACCAATGTTCCATCAACAAATGATGTTTTAGTTGAAGAATACATGGAAATTTTGGAAGATGCTAAGCATACCGAGGGAGAAAATAGATATTAAAATTTTGTACTTTTCGATAAAGAATATTTAATGATGGAAGATCATGTTGAATAATTAGAACATTTCATCATATTGACCACTAGCATGTCAAGTGCACTCCTAATCTTGACCATCGAGTGAATGAAGTGATATGATCTCCTAGTGAACTTTTGTAATGTCACAGTGATGGGTCCTAAACCTATAGTCCACCTTCCTTACCTCACATATCTAGTGCATGATAAATAAATCCTAGATGTGTCCATGTGGGTGAAATTCCCCTAGTGGTCCTTGAACATAAGTTACCTAAATAAACTATTGATTGTAGTGCAACAAAATTAATAAACTATTGATTGTAGTGCAACAAAATTATTAAATACTATTATGAAGAAAAAAATGATGCATATAAATGTTAGATATTTCTAGCCTTGTTAAAATCACATAGTTTAGTTGTTGTTAGGAATTATTGGCATAACAATAGTTAAAAGTTAAAATAGCAATAATCATGTTGTTATAAATATTCAAGGTACTTCTAATATAGTTATAAATAATATTTGTTTGAAATATTGTAATTTCACCCATTGTTTATTGTGAAAATTTATTGTAAATAAGACCACAAGGAAACAACACTTCCTCACACACACATATAACATTTTTAATGTAATTTATAAAATTGTTCAAATTTATTATATTAGAAGATAAATCCTCAACAATGTGTGTCAAATATATTATTGGTCCTTCATTGGTAGGATTCATTTTTCCAACAGGAAGTTAATTAACACTGATAAGGGACTAGTCTAGAATTTTTTCTATGAAAATAAGATGGCTTCATCCAATCAAAAGGATGTGATAAAATTGAGAAGATATTATAGATACTATAAACCCCACATTAAACACTTCCTTGAAATTTCACATACATAACTATATGAGAGATTCAATAATGAGCACAAGGAGTTGAAATTGAGCCAAAGATCTTTTGAGAAATGAAAATCTTGGTATGTCAAAATATGCACAGACCATAACACATGTGATTGTATATGCAACATATATTTTTGTTATTATTATGACACATATATACACTTACATCATGTTTTTAATACTAAAAATGTGCAATAATTCTCACCATACTTCCACTAATTTAATAAGAGGCTTTATTCATAACATCATGTGTCAAAAACCCGATGGGAAAAACATTATGAATTTTTTTTTTTATATGGGACATGAACTAAGTGTAGTGGAATTGAATTATTGATCTAATCCATTCATTAAAGTGAGGAATAAAAATTTAGCATAATGGTGCTTCACATATAGAGCTTCAAATATATTAGTTATAAATTAGATGGTTGGAAAAAAAACAAAAGGATAACATGGGTGGTGTCCCAATGTTAAGAACTAGACAAAGCCCCATTTTATGTGTAAAACCCCTTGTTAATCCATAAATATTGAATTATTACATTTATATTATTATAATAGTATGTTGGCTAGAACCATTCATGATAACCTTTCATTATAATTGTACCCTATGTCTCCTATACATATCCCAAGGAAACCTAGTCTTAGGACCATATTATCAAATATCATATTGTATTATGAATTGGATATTATAAAAGGAAGTTTTCCCCTTGAAGTGGACTATAATCCATTGACATTTTTATCATTTTTAAGGTGGTTTGTCATAACATTTGATATTAGAGCATTGATCTTAGGGTTTTTCTTCTCTAAGAAAAGTATCTTATCATTTTCACTATAAACATTTTTTGGGATGATTCAGATAGTGAAATTTGGATGTTGTCTATAATACATATCAATGTGTCTTTGGTAAAAGTTTCATATTCTGGGTCATTATACTTTAGATATATACCTTGTGGAAGATAGGGTTTTTGACTAGTACTATAACTAGTCTCAAACATGTGTTCCGAGTAAACCAATCATATATTCTTTCACAAGGATCCAAATTATATGATACATATTGAATTTGAAATATGACATTTTGTAGTATCTCTTGTATAAATTTAAGAATCAATTATTAAATATTACATGTGGCATTATGTACAAGATTTCTCTCCTAGAAAGGAAAAACATCAAAATGGTTTGGGAAAGTTACCATAACTTTCACTTGGAACATCTAATTTTGGTCAGACCTATGGAATTAAGGAGAGGACATTTCATAGTACTAAAAAATGAAATTCCAGACTCAAAATGGCAAAAATTTCATAAATACATCAGAAGGAAGGTCGACTAGAAGGACAGACTCCAAATTAAGGGCTTAAAAGGTATGTAGCATACAATTGATATAACTTTTGATTGGGAGATATGTTTTTAGGCGATTAAAAATTTGTGATAAAGATAAAATAGAAGATTGTTATTACTTTTGTCCCATGTGGCTCCAAAAAATGTTTCTACCCCAATTAAACCTCCAGAAACCTCACATTAGACGTTGGAAGAAAATGAATATTTCGAAGATAGGCTATCCCAATTAAAGAACCTGTTGATGAAATGAATAGTAGTATGTTGAAATAAGTGGATTTATCATATTATAAAGAATCCATAAAAAGGAAAATGGAAAATAATATGGAAGAGAATATGAATGAAAATCGAGAACATATGGAAAAGAAGATGGATGACATGAAAAATAAGATGGATGAAATGGAAAATAATATGGATAAGAAGATGAATGAAATGGAAAATAATATGGATAAGAAGATGGATGAAAATAAAGTAGAAATAAACAAATCCATGAAGGAATTGAAAAATTACTTGTCTTCCATGATCTTCTAGGATCTATATGAGAGACCACCTAATGGTGATATCAAAATGCAAGGAACTCATGAAAATAAGGGTAGTATTAAAGTTGAACAACCTATCGATAATAAGAAATTTTATAGTGGATTTAACTCTAATAGTGGAGTTAATTATGGCGGGGTTCCTAAATTTAACCATCCTGAGATTGAATTAAATAAGTTTGATGGAACAAAGGTATTTACATGGTTGAACCAAGTAGAGAAATATTTTGAACTGCATAATATTATGGATGATAAGAAAGGATTCACATAATAACCTTGAACTTTGAGATAAAATCATATCAATGGTATCAATGGGTATTTAAAAGGAATCTCCCACTTTATCATTATACTTGGGATTTATTTACAAGAGACTTAGAATAACAATATGGAAAAGTGTGGGAACAAGACTACTTCAATCAATTGAAAAGAATCAATCACTTAGGTGATATTGAAGATTATAATTCAGAATTTCAGATCTTGGACACAAGGGTGGATGACATTAGTGATGAAACTTTGTTGGAATCTTACATGGGTGGATTAAAACAAGACATTAAACATCTTATTTTATTAAGTATTCCTACAAATATAACAGAATCTATAAAAATTGCTCATCATATTCAAGCCAAAAATAATGCTACACACAAGTCTACCATTGGAGCATACACAAAAAATATTGATCGTTTTGGGGTTCATAAGACAAGCATACCTCAAATGAAAAGGTTGACACCTCAACAAATGGATTAAAAAAGGAAAAATGATTATGTTTCAATTGTGATACAAAGTACAGTAAGGGGAATAAATGTGGTGAGAATAAATTATTCTACATATACTGTCAAGAGGAAGAAGACCGAGAAATGGAACCACCACACGATCCAGTTCTATAAGAAACTACTCCAACACTATATTTTCACGCATTGGCTAGAATCATTACTACACAAACCCTCAAGATACAAGTATAGATTGAAAGAAGAAAAAAATGATATTATTGATTGATTCTGGTAGTACCCATAATTTCATCAATTACAAGTTGTCAAAATATCTCAATTCCTTTGTATATCCTGCACCAGAGTTTCAAGTGATGATTCTAAATGGAGGTACCATAAAAATTTTAGGGAAATTCCATAGTGTTAAGCTCAACATGGGGGAGTATTTTCTAGATATCCCCATGATTTTGATCCAAATGGGGGGTGTTGATGTTCTATTAGGGGTCCAATGGTTACAATCATTAGGAACAATGGCCCTTAATTTTTAATATTTTTTCATGATTTTTTCCATAGATGGAAAGGAAATTGAGCTTATAGGTATCTAAGGGAAACCCTCTAGAGTGATAAGCTCTAAAAACATGAAAAAGTTATAAAAAAAGGGACAACAAGGTGTAGTTGCAAAATTATTCTCACTTGATGTTAAAACATCTATATCATTTGTTGCATTAGACCTCCAAATAGTTATCAACAATTGTTCCAAGGTATTGGGAGAAATTCCTAAGGGTATTCCACCTACTCGATATCACGACCACACTTCATTTGCAAATAGGAAGTGTACCAACTCACATTAGGCCTTGAATTCATCCATATGCACATAAGAGTGATATTGAGTGCATGATCCAAGAACTGTTAAAGGCCATAATCATTTAACCTATCCAAATTTCTTTCTCTTCACCATTGGCGATGGTTAAAAAAAATGATGGTTAATGGCTTATGTGTCCAGATTATAGACAACTCAACAAAATAACCATCATAGATCGGTTTCATATTTTTGTCATTGATGGATTATTAGATGAATTGCATGGATCAAATTATTTATTAAGATAGATCTTTGTTCGGGATATTATAAAATCAGAGTGAGGTAGAAGACATTCCTAAGTAAAATTTTAAACACATGAAGGTAATTGTGAGTTTTTGGTTATTTCAATTGGACTTACAAATGCACCCTCAACATTTCAAATCTTGATATGAATTCTATTTTCAATCTCTTCCTTAGAAAATTTGTGTTTGTACTTTTTGATGACATACTAATTTATAGCTCATCTTGGGAAGAGCATGCAAAACATGTTAACAGAGTATTACAAATATTATAAGAGAAACAATTGTATGGAAATCCTTCCAAGTGTTCCTTTGGGGATCAATAAGTGGAATATTTGGGTCATATTGTATCCCATGAAGGTGTAAAAGTGTATACTAACAAAATTAAAGTTGTGAGGGAATGGTCTATTCACAAAAGGTTGAAGAAACTTAGAGGATTCTTAGGGTTAACATGATATTATCACAATTTTTCAAGAATTAGGGTCAAATAGAAGCACCTCTAACCAAATTATTAAAGAAAGAAGCATTTTCTTGGACTGAAGAAGAAACCAAATATTTTCAAAAACTTAAGGATTCTATTTGTACTACTCCCATCCTAGCCACACCAAACTTTACAAAAACATTTGTTGTGGAGTGTGATGACTTAGGACATTTGGCGCAACACCCCCTGCCTCAGCAGGTTCTGCATGAACTCCTGGTCTTAGGATCGTTCTATCCTTAAGATCCATAGAATCGAAATGGTTCTTTCGGCCTTCCTTGAGGCCTCACGAACCCGATCCACAGGTCCTTGTGAAACCCTGCCTGCACAAACATGCATCAGGCACGAGCTTCTTCTTCCCACGATCATCGAATATGACCTTTGGTCTTTTCCCAAAAAGTAATTTTGGGTTTCGGGACTCTGTGAGCCCTACTGTCAAGAGTATCTGCCTCCTCGATTCCCCGATCACCGAAATGCCAAAATTACCAAATGGCACTCAACGGTGATTAGCCCCCTCGGCCATATCTCGGTCCATGTGACCGCTCTTCCCCGTGACCACAACCTACTTTAGGGTTTTCACCACCAAGAGACCCGGTTCCTAGTCATCGGGACGGTCGAAGTACCGATGCCTGAGATGTAGAATCCCTGACCACTTTCTCCTCCAAAGGATGTGTCGTGTTTTGCGACTTTGGGACTTCCGATGCAAAGTTGCCCGGTTCTCTGTCTATGGGATCCTCGGTATGCCGAAACCCAAAATCCCCACCTTCACTGTCCCGCTCCAAGGACACATCACGCTTTCGCGACTTTGGGGTTTTCTAACCCAAGAGCACGGACTCCTTGCCTTCAGGAATTATGATATCCCGAATCCCGGTATGCCGAAATGTCGACTTCCTTCCATGTCCCTTCAACGCCTTTGGGATTTCGCGTTTCGCGATCGCACGATGCAAGGTTGCCCGACCCTTGCTCCTTAGACTTCCCGGTCCCCGAAATACTGAAGTACCAAAACAAAGGGGGATTAACGGATGTGATCCTCCCACATCCAACGACTCAAATCCTTTCGGGATCTCGCGAGTCAAGAATATTGAATTCTTTCCCTTTGCATTCCCTGGTACCCGGAATGCCGAAATGGCCTTTTCGGGACTCTGCCAATACCACAATCTCTACCACATGTCCTCTTGTTGGACTGTTCCGATGTTCTTGATGTTCTGGGACCTCGCGACCCCAAATGAACTGATCCCTAGTCCTTTGAACTCTCGGTAGCTCCCCGATCACTTCCGGACTTCGCAAGTCGTGAATTCAAAAGACTTCTCCTTTTCTCTCTTCGATGCCCGAATCCCCGAGATACGAGGATCTCATGACACACGTTCTCCACATATGGATGGTCCCGATGCTTTCACCATTTCGGGACTTTGACGGGTCTTATCCGCTGTGCATATGAGAGTTAAATATCGTTAAACACTTCACATATCCGATGGCTATCGACTATCTATGCGAGATCTGACGGCCCAAATCTCTTCCTCCTGAGCTACGCTTTCCTGCCTATGCCTAGACATGAAACTCCAATGGTCCAGATCTTTTTCCAGTGCCTGAATCGAAAACAACTGTAGCTCCTCCTTGTGAGCTTCTATTTATTCCCGATCCTTGGAAGAATTCAACTTATCAAAGGCCTCGGCTTTTGTCCCTGTTATGAAGCCTCTACTCACAACTTTTGTCTGCGTTCTTGAAGACACTTTCCCTCTTGAGCTTCCTCGAACTCAAACCCTCCAAAGGGTCTCCTTTTAGCCTCTGCGATACTTGCAGGGCTCTGTGCATGAAACCACTCTCCCTCTTGAGCTTTGTTCTCTTTTAATCCTTTAAGGATCCTTCGACCTATGCACTCCTTGCAGCTATCACTCTTGTGCACAAAAGCACTTTTCCTCCTGATCTTCTCTTCTCTGAAACCTTGAAAGGTTTTCATGACCTCTATGATTCCTACAGGGTCCCTGCACACATGAAGGTGTTGTCTGTTCTGAGCTTCTTTTTTGCTCAGACCTCTAAGGGACTTAACCCTTTTCTCTCCCTCAGATGGAGAATCTGATGCCCTCTTGGCAGTCTCTTGCTCAAGCAACTCCTTGCTGAGCCTGCAGGGTATTCAACAACCCTGTGAAAGTCCTCTTGACACTTCCTTTTGCCTCAAAACTCTAAGAGTTCTTCTTGTGCAAACTGGCACTTACTCAACGCCCTCTTGGCGGAGCTCCTGTAGAATCCCTTAGTGATTTTGTTCCCTTCAACGAACTCTAATAAGAGTTCTCCTATGCGCTCTGTGCACTTTCTCAATGCCCTCCTGGTAGAGCTTTCCCAGAATTCTTCATAATTTTTGTCTTCTCTGAACTCAAGATAGAGTTCTTATCCTCAATGCAACCCGTGCATATGATCAATGCCCTCCTGGCAGAGCTCTACAAAACTCCTCAGAGATTTTGTCTTCTTCTATGATTTCCTCTGCACAGTCCTATCTCCAAGGTATTCAACAACCTTGAGGATTCTCCTTGAGTCTAAGACTTCAGCTAATGCAGCCTCCTAGCACATGCTTGTCTGAATATGCAGAATTCAAAAGTGCATCTATGCACTGGTTCTCAGAACCCGTGGCGTTATGTCACACCCTCTTGGCATGAAGCCTCAAAGAACCCCAAACCTAAAATCAAAGAACCCATAAATAGCAGAACCTATCTGTCCCTGCAAATGCATACCTAACCATACATCTACAACATATAAATACACACACATGAAGACATTCCTCATACACAGAATAACATGCAGGAAAAATTTGTTGAAATTATTAATACAACTGAGAGGGGGGGGTGAATCAGTTGTAAGTGAGCTTAAACAATTTTAAGTCTGTTAAAATATTATTAATCTTTCTTCATGTGGTCAGCAAAAATATACATCATATGGACAGTAAAGGTAAAGAACAACAGTCACACATAAAGTATACACAGAGGAAGATTTTTCACGAGGAAACCCATAAAGGGAGAAAACCTCTTCTTCTTCGAAATGATAGGCAGTCTTTTAAGTTCTGTACATCATCTATAATTGAGCACCAACAAAATGTGAGGCTGCAACCTCTGTTTTAC
>SNQJ01S0040858.1:27550-52135 GCA_010110895.2 Picea sitchensis
TCAATTACTTGACATCAATCAATGACATCAATCAAGCCAAACCATTTACATCAATGACATATGATCCAACAATCTCCCAAATAATCAAACCATTGGAATCAACATGATCCAACAAAAACTGCTCTTTGTATTAATATGAATGCATGTTTACAATGTGAGATCGGACTGCAACAGAGTCTCGGCTCCCTTCTCCTCTCTATTCTTCTCTGTCTCTAAATAAGATCGAAATCGCTTTTACATGAGGGGGCTCTTCGAGCTCTTCCCTCCATCCTCACCAACCCTATTCAATTACACTTAAATTTACATTGAATGGGTTGTCTAGTCCAGATCAGAGCTAGATCCATCCTTACAACCATTTAAGGCTACTCCTAACTAATGCTTGATCAAAGGCATGGCTCTATGGATGCACATCCTTACATACATTAATTACATTGAAATCAAATTCAAAATGTGAGAGGACTGGTGCCTCTCTTCCTTGAATGCGTGCTTTGGATGTGCTGAGTGGGTTGGTTGGCTGGCGCATGGCTGGCTTGGAAGCGATGCTCCTGCATCAACATGGAATTGGTGCATTTTGAATACTATAATGATGGACCATTACCTTTGAAAGTATCCAAATTAAAGGGAAAAACTTATCAAACCAATTTATGAAAAAGAAATGTTGGCCATACTACATACAATTAAGAAATGATGCCCTTAACTAATTGGAAGACACTTGAAAGTAAAAATATGTAATGCTAGTTTGAAGTACTTCTTGGAGAAATGATTATCTTCAGAAGAGAAAAAAAAAATAGGTGACAAATATGTTAGTTTATTACTTTGAAATTATCTACAAAAAGGAAAATAATAATGTTGCGGAAGATTCCCTTCAATATCTAATTGGGTGGAAGAAGCAAGGATAGAATGGAAAAAATATCAAGAGGTATGCAATATCATTTAAAAACTACATGAGGACCCCAATTCATTATAAAATTTTGTATGGAATAATTATTTTCTATAGTATCATGCTCTCATATATTTATGTAAGAAATCCCAACTCAAACAAAAGGTCCTTCTGGAATTGCACACTTCTCCTATAGGAGGACATTAAGGATTCTTGAAAACATACCACAATATAAATAAATATTTTTTCTGGGAAGGTATTAAAACCAATGTTCCAAATTTTGTGTCTGAATGTTTAATCTTCCAACAAAACAAGGAAGAAACAATCAATATGCCAGGTCTCCTACAACCATTATCTATACCAAGTCAACGTTGGGAACAAGTTTCAATGGATTTTATCACAATTTTATAACCCAAATATGAAGGAAATACTATCATCATGGTAGTAGTGGATATACTAACAAAGAATTCTCATGTTTTTCTCTCTTTATCATCCTTTTAAGGAAATTATAGTACCCACAACATTCATGGAAATTGTTTGAAATATACATGGAGTCCCCAAGATTATTGTAAGTGACAGAGATCCAATTTTCACTAGAAATTTTTGGAATGATTTTTTTTCTTGTTTGGGTATTCAATTGGCTCACATCTCATTTTACCACCCTAAATCCTATTCGAAAAATGAGATTGTGAATAAATGTCTAGAAGGATATATTCATTTTTTTCATCCAATACACAAACACAATGGGTCAAGTGGATTCCTTTGGAAGAATGGTGGTACAACACATCCTTCCATACTTCATAAAAAAAATTCCCCATTTCTACAACTTTATGGATATCATCCTCCATCCTTTACATCACCCTTGAAAGGGAATACAAAGGGTCAAGGAGTGGAGAACCACATAGGGAACCAACAAGAGGTTATAAAATTGTTTAAGAACAACTTGGTTATGGAACAAAATAGGATGAAACAAAAAGAATATCAACATTGGAGTGAAAGAGAATTTGAAGTGAGGGATTGGGTATTTATGAGGCTAAAACCATATAAACATATGTCCCTCAAGAAGAAAAAGAAGGACACTAAATTAACACCCAAATATTATGACCCCTATAAGGTGTTTCAAAGGATTGGAAGTATGGATTACAAATTGGAGTTTCCTCCATCTTCATGTGTACACCCAATCTTCCATGTTTCTTTCTTAAAGAAGGTGATAAAAAAAGATCCCAGTCCAAACCATTTTACTAGAGATTACTAAAGAAGGGAAAATCATACTAGAACCAAAAACAATCCTTGAAACAAGGATTAAGAAACTGATAAATCGAGCAATCAAGAAGTACCTCATGAAATGGAAAAACCTACCAGTGGAAGAGGAAACATCTGAAGATGTGTTCTTCATACAGAAACACATGTAGTTAGTCAAGCGTTGAGGAAAACACTTGTTGAAGGAAAGGGACATGTTAATACCTATAAGAAACCCATTTTATGTGTAAAACCCCTTATTACATTTATAGTATTATAATTGTATGTCAGATAGAACCCTTCATGGTACACTTTCATTATAATTGTACCCTTTGTCTCCTATGTATATCCCAAGGAGACCTATTCTTAGGATCATATAATCACATATCATTTTTTTTTTGAATAGAATATATTATAAAAGGAGGTTTCCCCCTCGAAGTGAACAATAATTCATTGAATTTTTATCATTTTTTTCTTTTGGCCTTGTTAAAATTGGTCACATATTTCAAATATAAGTTTGTATTAGATTCAAAGTAAATGGAATCCATGAATTCTATGTCTTCTGTTGCAACAATATGCATGTGATTGATCTACATTGACCACCTCACCTTGTTAAAATCACATAGTTTAGTTGTTGCTAGGAATATTCTTGGCATAACGATAGTTAAAAGTTCAAAGACTAATAATCATGTTGTTATAAATCTTCAAGATACTTATAATACATTTAGAAAGAATAATCATTTGAAATATTGTAATTCCACCCATTGTTTATTCTGAAAATCAATTCTAAACAAGACCACAAGGAAATGTTAGGAACAACACTTCCTCACACACATATAACATTTTCAATGTAAGTTATGAAACCCTTCGAAGTATTATATTAGAAGAGAAATCCTCAACAATGTGATTCAAATAGATTAATGGGCCTTCATTGGTAGGTTTCCTTGTTCCAACAGGAAGTTAATTAACATTGTTAAAGGACTAGTCTAGAATATTTTCTATCAAAATAGCAGGGCTTCATACCATCAAAAGGATGTGATAAAATTGAGAAGATATTCTAGATACTGTAAACCCTACATTAAACACTTGCTTGAAATTTCATAGAAATAACTCTATGAGAGATTCAATAATGAGCAAAAGGAATTGAAGTTGAGCCAAATATCTTTCAAGAAATGAAAACCTTGGTATGTCAAAATATGCATAGACCAAAAGACATGTTATTGTAGATAAACCTTATAGTTTGGTTATTATTATGACACATATATAAACATCCATCATGTTTTTCACACTAACCATATGCAGTAATGCTCAACCATACTTCCACCAATTTCATAAGAGGATTTATTCATAACATCATGTGTCAAAAACTCGATGGGAAAAACATTATGGAAAATATTGTTTAGATGGGAGATGACCTAAGTGTAGTGGACTTGCATTATTGATCGATTCCATTCATGAAAGTGAGGAACACAAATTTGGCATATTAATGGTGGTTGACATATAGAGCTTCAAATATGTTAGTTATAAATTAGAGCGTGGAAAAAAACACACACAAAAGGATAGCATGGGTGGTGTTCAATGATAGTGTTGTGTACTTAAATGGAATACATTGTTTTCAAATTTCAATTAGAAATTTTATAGGTAGTTGTAAAAGGTTACATTGTAATTATACCATGATTTTTGTGGCACTTGATATGAGTATATGATTTCATCAAGGACTTTTTGGAAAAAACCCAACATTGTTTTCAACATATCCATGTGACATAATTGAAGGATGAGCAATTTAGAATATATAAGGACACCTTTCCCCTTGGTACTATATTGTTAGTTATGTATTTTGCTAAGAAATACACCCTTCAACCATGAAATCAGATCTAGAGCCAATATTATCAGTTTGATTAGGCAAAAATAATGGTACATATCACATATAGGAATGGGATAGAAAGAAGCAAACATATGAGAACAATATTGAAGGATTCCAACTTCTACATAAGTTATGATAGCTTCCATTAACTACATTATGTAGAACACTAATTTTAGATGTTCTAAGATCACTTGGAGAGACACGTATAGATGGGTCAACATTGGATTTGTTCAAATGGTTGTGCAAGCCAGTTCAAAATCCCAATGTATGTCAATGGTTGAGTTTTTTGCACAAAATATATAATGTGCAACATATTTGGAACTATTTTTAGATTATGCATAGGAAAGATGAGCACGATGACATTGGTGCATGCATAAAAAATGCACTATGCAAGGAGGAGATATTTGTAAYGACAAATACCCATATTTGATATGAAAGTATATATTCCAATGGTGTTTTATAATGATGGTAGAGATAATAAGAAGGTGAAATGAATAAAATAAGAGAGGACATGTGAAAAAAAAAAATTGGGGGGTGGTCAATGTAGATCAGCCACATGCATATTGTTGCAACATGATACATYGAATTCATGGATTTCATTCAGTTTGAAACTCATACAACCTTGTATTTGAAATATGGATGAAAAAAATCATGTTCTTTTGTGGACCATGTAGCAATGGAGACTAGGATTATTGTGAATTAAATCTTAGATTGATGATAGACCTCCACATTGTATATCATGAGGCTCATATATGACATATTTTAACTTCTATTGATCTTGATAAACCCACCTCTTTACCATCATTAATATAAAGTATGGTTTTATGAAACTAAATTATTAATTGGTTTATTTGATTGATAAAGTGTGTTGTATTTAATCTTTTGTGCTTGATTTCATGATGATGAGAATATTTGCATGACTAGTTTGAAGCAGGTTGAATTACCAAAGTATTTCTGCTCTAGCATGCCTTAAGGAAAAATGAGGATTTTTTCTCCTCACCCTCTTCCATGGAATAACAAGTATTTTAGCATCCTATATACAAATTAATCACTTGAATTGTTGATCCATGAGATACAATTTGCCAAGATATCTAGTTCCTAGAACTAGAGACTCTAATTTTAGGGATCTTGTGAACATAGCCCCTTCAATCAATGAGTGGTTGAAGGGATGGAATGGTGCAATATATTAGTATAAAAATATTCCAAGGTCTAGCCTTGGGTTATTTATTAAAACTTTGCAGTCATTCCTAGGCTATTGTATTGAGCACTCAGAGAGCTCGAACTTCACCAAGTTTTATTTATGTTTTGAGGTGATTTGTTAATGGAAGCATTGCATTCTCAAGCTCATTGTTATTAGTTATTTCTAGGTTCCTTGTGGGAACCTTGGATAGGGCCCACCCAAGGTTACTATAGGGACATTTTGTAATTTTATTTTCTTTACTTTCATAACTTTTAGTTTCTTTTGTCTATAAACTAGGTTATGCATGATTATCTTACTAACATATTGTTTCCTATAGCAACAATATTAATTTTGTAATAACATTTAAGGGTTTAGTTGTACTTCAATTCATTTTGCAGTTACTTCCTCATTATTCTTGTTTGATAGATTTGACTTGTAACATGTGTTTAATGCATTATGTAATTCCTATAGAAATTTATATAATTCTATATAGTTTCCTATAGTATCACTACAATTCCTATAGGAATGATCTAACTCTTCTAGAATTACTTCCAAAACTAATTTAATTAATTTATAGTATTTTTTTCATCATTAGCAATAACATGTTGAAACGTAAATTACTTCAATTTAACCTTAGAAGGGATCAATTTTTATTTCTCTTTATTTATTTCAATTTATGAAATAGAATAAGTTACCATAGGGGTTTCTTTGTTTTTCCTCAGCTTAACTTAGGAAATTGAAACTTCGTTTCTCAAAAAAAAAAAATCTTGGTTTTATATCCAATAACCCATATCATCTCACCTATATTTGCAGCCTTAAATTCTACCTCTTGATGACCTGTACGCCATCTTTCCATTGAAAATATATGTGGGGATTGGTCACTAGGCTTCTTGATCCTTTGAATTATGTTTTGTAGTCCTTTATTTTAATAGTTTATAAATTTCTTTGTAGTTTACTTTCAAATTCCATTTCTATAATGTCAATTAGTTTTTATTCTTTCCTCTCTTATTGAAGAAACTTGCATGGTCCTTTGATGAAAACAGTCTCTCCCTATATATGGATGCATGTGTGGGGTTTGTACACACAATGCCCAACACCTCTCAAGTTTGTACAAACTCCAGGTGTTGGGTTCTAAAGATGTCCCAAAAACAACCTTAGTTTAACATTAATTTATCAACTCGAGGATTAGTCTTCTATTTCAAGAATATCATCAAAGTCTATGCAGAAAACTCGTAGAGGCTAAAATCGTGTAGAAAATCTGATTTTATCAACAATCAAGTTCATCACACATTCATTAAGTTTCTAAAGCTAAAATCCTACTTAATAGGATTGCAATCTGATCTATAATGTGCTATGAATTGAAGGCATGAATTGAATTGTTGAATTGATCTAATTAAGAGACAAGAATTAAATATGGTATTAAAAGCATGAATTGATCTAATTAATAAACAAGAATTGAATCTATGTAAATAAGTTGATCTATTGATGACTATCTAATGTACTAGAAAGAAATAACTGCATACTGTAAATTGAGACAGAACAATAATTGAACAACAAATGCTAACTAAGTAGAAGGAACAACAAATGCCAATTTAACGGAAAGGAACAGCAAATGATAATTTAACGGAAAGGAACAATGCATGTGAAAATGAGAGGAACTGTCAAGAAGTAAACTACAACAATTGGAATCTGGAATAGCAATCGACAACATTCAAAGGAAAGCATGTATCTTCTACAAGCAAACAATATCAAAACATTAACACGCTTATGCATTATCGTATTAACTATGATAAAAAGGATTTAAAGTTCAAAACATAAATGAAATGATAAAATACAGTTAGATATGCTCGCTGGGGCCCTCGGTCCTCGGAAGCCTTTACTCTTAGGAACTTAGTATACGGAAATGATAGAAATGTTCAAAATATTTATTAATTCCATAACTGAGACAACATTTATAGAAACTATTTGTGCGGAGAAATTCTGAATTCTGAATGCTTAGACACAATTCTTAGATTATTCTTTCAAGATCTACCTTTATATGTTACAAATATGGAGGTGGTAAGCTATCTTGAGGATCGATATATCCTCAGGATCACTATTACTATAGATGAATGTTACAAAATAGAGAACTAATCTCTCTTAAAACTTCCTTATGCTCCATATTTTTAACTTCCAATAGCTTGTGCATACCCAAAATCTCTTTGATTATCTTCAAAAGTTATTTGTCCAATTCTATAACAAAATCAAACCATTCCAACCATATTTTAGAATTCATGAGTTTACCAAAATTTACCCATTCCTGTAACAAAAATCAAACAATTCCAACCATATTTTAGAATTCATCAACTTCAACTCAATTATAGTTCTAGAAGAAATTTTAATCATTTCCTATCCTATTTTATTCCTAAGTAATAGAAAAGTCAGTCAAGATGGTACCATAAATCATGGAAATGAAGAGAATATCTATACCTTTTCATAACCCAACATACCCCCCAACTCACCTTCTTGCATGTCCTCATGCAAGCTAAGTTCTTACATGCAAAGCAGTGATGTTGTCAGGAGGAAAAGTTGGTTCACCAGGTGCCCTGAATCCATTCTTTCTTCTGAGTTCTCCAAAAGCAGTGTCTTACCTCTTTTTATTAAATTGATAATCTCTCTGGTAGTCCTCTGGAGGAAACTAGATAAGAGGGGGATTATATCTACACCCAATCCAGGAAGGTCTTTCCTCCTGGATCATTCTGGCATATCTTTCTATTCTGAAGGTGGCTGCAAAGAAGTTCGTGAAACTGAAGGGCTATATAACCCTTACGTCAACTAGGGAGACATCCCAAGTTCCCTAAAATATGTTATGCCTGATCATATAACCTGTTGATGAATAGGACCTAAAGAGATTTTCACTCCTTCCCTTTTCATGAATGTCCTATGTCACATGATAGCTAGAAAAGACTTTGGTGGTCCCCACCTGACCCAGAGATCTAACCCAATTTCTCTCTTCATGAAAGTTTTGTGGGCCTTAGCCCACCTGACTTGATTTTTAGTGAAGGATAGGAATGATTGAAATTGGATGTCCCCAATAAAGGGAACGGGATTATCTCTGTTGTTGTCTTCCAAAATGAAATTATGGAAGTACAGTTCACACAAGAAATATTGTACTTTCTCTTCCTACTCCCTAAAACAAGACACAAACTCAGAGATAGTGGTGAATTTAATCATTTTACCTGCTCGAATAGATTTCACCCTCAACAATAGGTAATGTTCTAATAAAAACAAAGTATAATTGGTAGCAGGAGCTCTACAATCTATTGCATCAGTGTAGATATCACAAATTGCTTTGATTTTCTCCAAATATTTTTCCAATTGACCTTGTACCTTCTTTGTCTTCCCCTGAGCCTTAGTCGGCTCAACATACGCCTCATTTTCTATCCCTAACATGGTTTTGAGTTTTTTAACAACTCTTTGGTGCTCTGTCATGGTCACCATTTCATCTCTAGTCTGGGTCAAGGCCTGTTGGGATTGTACCAGTTCTTCTTATAGTCTTTCAATGATGGCACTCTAATCCTAAGACTGAGATACCTCTTCAGTCTGACAAGTTGCTTCATTCATTACTAGAATTACAGACTGATTTTCTACATCTGTGATCTCCAAAGGAGTGGGAATTACTTCCTTAGGTTGAGCATTTTTTCCTCCTAGAATTTCTAGTTGAGCCTCTACTTCATATGCTACTAAAGGATTTTCCTCTTCATTTTGAACAACTACCCCTTCTGTTGTTGTTGTAGTCTCAGTCTGAAGTTCCATTTCTACTGTTTCTTCAAGGATATGCATCTTTGTCTGTGTTCCTACATAACTCGTTTGGAATTCCCTCCTAAGAAGAGGGTTCCTTCCCTATTCTCTATGTCTTTTGGTCTTCTTTCTTTCATGGATCTTATCGTCTTGCTCTAGTTGTTTTCTTAATTCCTTCATAATTTCCTTAAGATTGCCAACTTTCTTCTTTAACACTTTAATATTTTTAACCCTTTTCTTCAACAACTTGTTCTCGCGTTTTAACTTTCTAATTCTGCTGTGGCTTTTGCCTGATTTCTATTTTTGTGAGCTGTCATGATTTTCCTCACCTTGATCTGTCAATAGTGGCTCTTCTTCTTTCCCTACCAGGTTATTTACCTCAGTATTAGGTTCTTGTTGTGTTTTATCATTTGGGAGTGACATCTTAGTGTCAGGGAAATCTTCAGTAGGGTTCGAAGGAGAGGTTGGCACCTAGTTTTCTTCTGGCATGTTTGTGTCTCTACTAATTGAGGTCCCTAAACTCCCTAAAACTTGAGCTATATCTACATCATAGCTTTTCAAAAATTGTTCTTTGAGGTGTCCCAATGTTGGATGGGTATCTTCCTGACTATGTCCTTGTGGTGTTTGTTCTATCTTCTCAATTCCTTTAACATCTCCCTGTAAGGGTTGCTCTGTTATGTCCTGAATTTATTCAAGTTGTTTTGTTGTATCCTGAATTTCTTCAGGCTATTCTGTTGTATCTTGAATTTCTTCATGTCGTATTATCTGTTTGCTTCTTCTTTTCCCTTCAATGGGATATTTAGGAGAATCCATTGCTCTTTTTCTCTTCCTCATTGATGCCTCTGCTTGTGAGGTCCGAGTCTCTGTAAATTGGATGGGGTCTGCCTCGACTTCAGGTTGAGCAGGTGGAACTTCCATTTGGGTAGTAGGTTCCCCTTCCCGTGTTACTTCAATTCCCTGGGTTGGGTATTCATGCTATAATTCAGGTTTCTCTAATTGTAAGGGCCTATTGGCCTCAATAAGATCCCCCCAGGTCATTTGAGTTTGACTTAGGGACTTATTTACTATCAGTTTTACCAATCCATGGTGGTTGATGATAGTAATAAGATATTTTTCCTTATGTGTTCTTATAGCGACCTCGTGTAACATAGCATTTAGAAAAAATGGTAAATCGATTACTAACCGTTGTTTAAGCGCAGCTAGTATTTTGAGGTGGCATGGGAGGATCACATCATACCTTCCATCGCAGGTGATATACCTCTGTATGACACCTGCCAGTTCTTTCCAGGGTTCGCTAAGAGTGTTGGGGTTAAGTCCCTTTCCCTTTTTATCCAATTCCTCTCTAGGGTCTACGAAGGATTCTACAACTTATTTAAGCGTTGTATATATTCCAGACCATTGTATTCCTGTGTTAGGAAGGTCTGTAACTTTTACTACGATTTCCTGAGTGACTGGAATTCGTATATCTCGAACCATGGAGGTTTCTCCCTACAATTTCTGAAATAATTCGATCGTGATGTTTTTATCGTATCCCTGCAACCGATTGAAGTACTTTGTCCACCCCAGATGGTGTAATATTTCTCTTGCATGCTCAATTACCTATAAGAGTGTTGGTTCCCATCACACACTTCAGCCTCCCATATTTCTGTAAGCAGGTGAGGACGAATAATGTTCCTTGTTGCAACTTAACTCAACCAGATTTTTGAAAACAACAAACATAGCAAATATAGTATGACATTGTGTGTATATAGAAACATGTGCATTTTCGTAATTACTGCATTCAATGAAATCTATCGGTAAATGTGTTAGGCATCTACCCCCCCATAAATAGAAAGGTCGACCTCGACCGTCAAACGTATGAGTGTAATAATGGTGGGGGGTGATTGTGAGGTGCGATTTCTATGCCATCGCCGCAGCTGGAAAATACAATAATTAATAACTTTCAATCAAGTACTTTAACGATACTTAACGATAATCATCACTTTGTGTGGGAAATTCAAATTATTATACCCATGGTAGAAACCGTTTGAGGAAAAATATTTCGAATGATTTTAAATTTGTTCACATGTTTAAAATGTTCCACATATTGGTATTTTCCCTTTTTATTGGATATATCTTGAATGACAGCCTCATTTTTTTGAGAAGGAAATAAAAAAACACATTAAAACTTAGCATATTTTTAAGGTGAACTTTGATACCATAGGCAGAGCCACTGCTGCTAGTAGGCGTCCATAGCCTTGACATGGTTTCCTTTTAACCCATAGATGAGCATGTATCCTTAATAAATGGTTTGAATTTGTCTTTTCCCAAGAAGACCATTATCCTGGTTTGGTAGCCAGATGATGATAATTCCACTCACTAGATCGTAACCTAAGTGAACAAGTCGACTCGTGATGAGACCTCTTGTCCTTTGACAAAATAAATGTCAAAGGCCATTTCCCTAGTGTGGTATCCATAATGGGAATGTCACTTATGTTATTATCTGATGATCATGGTAGGTTGGATATTGATGAAACCCCCTATTCTTTAAGGAAGAAGTTTATTACTTTAAAAACTTTACTGCAATTTTTTTTTTTCTTTTTCTAAGAGTTCTATCAAGGGAGGATCATCTACTCCTTAAGAGTGAGGGATGGCATAAGAAGTGTAATAATTCCAAGTAAGAATGTATTTAAGATTCCTTATTATTATATGAAAGAAATTATCATTCAATTATATGTAGATATATAAGGGAAAGAAACGAATTATGGTGGTTAATGAATTGTGAACAATTTTTAAAATGATTTGGAGAAATTAACCCAAAAATAGTTTATTAAGGTATGTTAAATGATCCACATCAAATGATATATTAGAGCTAGTTTTGAAGAAAGGGAGTCAGTGAAGTTCATACCCAAAGGAGTGACTAACATAGTCAATGGCATGTTTTAATAAAGGAGCCACAATTGTGAAAGGAACAACAATCATTCTTTTAAAAGGAGCAGCAATCGTAATTTTTATGTGGACAATATTACGTACAAAGGGAAAAATAGTCGTTCTTTTCAAAGGAACGAAAAAGGTTTGCAAAGGAAACAACGATCGTACGAAGGTAAAAACAGACGTTCTTTTCAAAGGAACGACAATCGTTTCGTTTTGAGTGAACAATATCACGTGCGAAGGGAACAACAATCGTTCTTTTCAAAGGAACGACAATCGTTTTGAACAACGATGATGATGTTTTAAAAATTTTACTCATCTAATTAAGTGATTAAAACTCCCACGGGATTTTTTTGTTCAATGAATCTATAATTGATCAGTCATCAACAAAATTCATTCAATTACTATGGGTAAGTTTATGCAATAATTAAAATATTATATGGTCTATAAGCATGTTTGTTTTGTTGTAAAAACAAGGGTTATACGTGAGATAAGGGTAAGGAACAAGAAAAAGTGTTTTAATTCATTATAGTCATCTCTTTTAGTTTTTATTTTCTGAAATGAATTTCCTATAAAAAGAAGAACTAAAAAACTCAATCAAATCTATAAAAAATCTATATACAATATATATACAGTAAAAACAATCCATCACTTATGGAGTTGACGTTGTTGGGTTACCTTCCCAGCCATCCAAAATTTGAACAGTAGGGTCCTTACTTACTTCTTGGCAGAAGGATTCTTTTGTAGGAGGCTGATGGTAAAGTTGTAGCTAGTGTCCATTTACTAGAAAGGGAGAGTCAGACTTGTCGATGGTAATTAAAGTGACAGTGCCATTATCATTAACTTCATTAATTTCATATGGTCCCATCCACCTTGTCTGTAATTTCCCAGGCAAATCCTGAAACCTGGAATCATAGAGAAGCGCCCAATCACCTTTCTGGAAGGATTTCATCTTGATATGTTTATCATGTCAGTTCGTTCTCTTTTACTGAATAACAATTGTGCGCTCCAAGGTGGACAAAAGTGCTTCATCTAATTCGTTGAGCTGTTGTAGGCGTTGTTTATGTGCCTCTGTAAGATCCAATCCAATCTCCTAGGGCATCCTTAGAGTCTTAATCTAAAACTTGATTGAAAAGATAGGTTCTTTACCATAGACTAAATGATAAGGAGAGTAGCTAGTGGTGTTACACCAAGTTGTGTGATAAGCCCATAAGGCATTCGGGAGCTCAGTAGCCCAATTTTGTTGATTTGTTGAGACTGTTTTAGTCAAAATTGCCTCCAAAACTTTACTGGTTCTTTCTACTTGTCCATTTTCCTATGGATGGTATGGGGAAGCAACTTTGTGCTTAATATGATAATTGTTCAGGATGGTCATGATTCTCTAAGCTGTAAACTCTGACCCCCCATCAGTGATTACTTCCCTGGGTAATCCATAGCGTACAAATAATTTAAAAATAAATTTGATGACTACTTCCTCTATTGCGTTTGGTAAGGCTTCTTCCTCCACCCATTTGGTCATATAGTCCATTGCAACTAGAATGTAGGACTTCTGATTTTACTTCGGATTGAAGGGGACAACAAAGCCTAGTGCCCATCTCTCGAATGGTTCTGCGACTACTTGTGCTTTCATAGGCATTTCATCATCTTGACCTAGTTTTCCCATCCACTGAAAATTGTCACAGGTTTGGACATATTTCTTCGCATCTCTGATTATTAAGGGCCAATAGTAATCCATCTGTAAAATTTTATGTCCAGTCCTGCGATCTGCATAATGCCCACTGCAGGGCTCATCATGTCATGCCTTCAGTATGTGGAAATCATCTCTTGTGTGGAAGAGATATCCATCGATCCAAGTGAATCGTCCACTACATTGGAATATTAGTTTTCTTTCCCTTGATGATAGATGTGTCAGTAATTTCCCTGCTGCCAGACAATTTTCCACATCAGCGTACCAAGGTGGTTTAGAGGTAATGACGAATAGATGCTCATCTGGAAATTGATCTTCAACTATCGAGTCATTCATTTTGGGTATTCGGGACATGAAGTCTGCAACAAGATTTTCTCTTCTAGGTTGATCTTTGATGGTAATGTCAAATTCCTGAAATAGAAATAACCATCGAGTGACCCATCCATTAGTAATAGGTTTATTAGCTAGATATTTAACAGCAGAATGATCAGTATACAAAATAACTAGATATCTTTTATATAATGACGAAATTTATTGATGGCATGTATAATAGCTAAAAATTATTTTTCTGTTACTGTATAATTATATTCAACGGGAGTGAGATTCTTTCTGATAAAATAAATAGCATAGGGTTTCTTGTATTCTTCTTGTCCAAGGACAGTGCCTATGGAAATATTTGATGCATTGGCGGAGATGTGAAATGGTATTTTCTAATTTGGGCCTCTTAACACTAGTGGTGTCGAGATCATCTTCTTGAGTCCTAGAAATGCCACATCACACTTTTCAAACCACTGAAACTCCACATTACTAGTTAAAGCATGTAAAGGTGCAACATTTCTTGCAAAATTTTCCATAAATCTTGATGGTATTGTGAAGCGCCAAGGAAACTATGTACCTCTGTTTGTGTGCGTGGTGTAGGTAGATTAAGAATTACCTCTATTTTTGCTGGATCTACCCTAATTCCATCTGCAGAAATATAATGCCCTAGCACCACACCTTCTTTCATCATCATGTGACATTTATCGTGGCTTAAACATAACTTGGTAGCGATGCATCATTCTAGTACCTTTTCCAGATTGTCCAGAGCTTGATCAAATTCATCTCCATAGGGCGTGAAATCATCCATGTAAACTTCAAGCCCTTCACTAATCAGGTCACTGAATCTACTCAAAATTTCCCTCTAGAATGTGGTTGGAGCATTACATAGTCCAAAGGGAAATACTTTGTCTGCAAAGGTACCCGAGGGGAATGTAAATGCAGTTTTATCTTGATATTCTGGGGCAATCTGGATCTGATTGTAGCCATTAAATCCATCTAGGAAAGAAAAGAATTTATTCCCTGCTAAAGTATCCAGGACCTGATTGATGAAAGGTAAGGGGAATTGGTCCTTTTGGGTGGCTTTGTTAAGTTCCATGTAGTCTACACAGATTCACCATTTTCCATTTTTATTGGGGACGATTACTAGTGGGGAAACCCACCGACTATCCGAGATAGGATATATAAAATCTATGTCCAATAGATTTTGTAATTCTTCTTTAACAATAACCCTGATATGGGGATTCAATCTTCTTTGGGGCTTTCGGATAGGTCAAGAATCTTTCTCAATATAAATATTGTGTGTGTATAGTTGTGGATCAATACCTTTCATGTCAGAATACTCCCAGGAAAAATCTTGTTGATATTTGGAAAGGATTTGAATCAGTTTTTGTTGTTGTTTCTCATCTATATCTACATTAATATTCAGAGATTTCCTTGGTGAAATATCAACTAATTTGATGTTATGAACAATGGTAGTTGGGATTTTTTATTCCATTAAATATTCCAGTGAGTCTCTCTGCGCTTCGCAATCCAGAACAACTTTGAGCATCTGGCACGTAGGGTTACTCACAATGGATGGGTTGTTAATAAACCCACTGATCACGTCATCTTCTAATTGGTTCTTGAGTATGAGATCTTCTTCCAACGTGAGAGGGGCCCGTAGATCCCTTTTTGGATATCTTGCTGGTGGCAGTTGTGGATATACGATAGTTGGGCATGGCTTGGCTGGAGGATATAAGATGATATTTTTTGTAACAACTCCTCTAGAAATTGCCATATTACCCGTACAAAATCCTATGTACGCATCTTCCGTTGCGAGCCATGGTATTTCCAGTATTAATGGATGCCCTTCAAGTCCACTTCTTGGGTTGATGATGAGGAAATATGCTAGATATTCACAAGAGTCGACTGAAATTTCTATATCATGTAATGTGACGACTGGTCTAACCACTGATCAATCAGCCAACTGTAGAATAATTGGGGTAGGTTCAAAAGAGTCAGAACCTAGGGTGTTGCAGGTTTCCATAGTCAGGATGTTGATGGTCGCCCCCAAATTGACCAGTGTATTTGGAAAAGAACAACCCTGGATATGAACTGTTACTATTGGTTTCCCTGGGTCTACATATTTGACTGGTTCTTGTCTACCTAAAATTATATCAGACGAGGCTCCTACCACACGAATATTTGATGATGAATTTTTTATTTTCTTAATAGGCTTCCTCCCACATAGTTCCTTGGTTTTCTTTGCATAAATTGGAATGTCTTGCAGAGCCTGTAGGAGTGGGATATTTACATATAAATTCTTGAGTTCCCCTACAATGTCGAAGTTAGGATACACGATAGGTTTTTCTATCATCAACCTTTCGAGGAATGGGGGAGGAGGAGTTGCATCCTTATCAGGATCCTGTGATTCGACTGTGTTTCCTCCCTACTTTTTTTTTCTGTTATGACCATAGTCGAGGGTGTTATTGTTGGTTGTATTTTATTTTCATTCTCCTGCTCTTGGAAAATGTTACTTTCTTAAGGAGAGATTATACGCCCTGATCTCAACCAGAGTTCGTTGCACCCTACCAAGTTTGTTTCCCCCTCCCCATTCTCCATAATCTGGATGAGTTGGGATGGTTTGTTATTGGGATTTGGGTGAGGTTGGGATAGTAATTGAGGGCGCAATTGTGGTTGAGGGTTCTACGGTAATTGGAGTGTGGCTTGCAAAGTGGGTTGGGTTTGAGGGGCCATCCCTATGGGTTGATTAGTTATCCCCATGGGTCAGTGCCAATTTTGGTTCCAATTTGGGTTTTGGGAAGTTGTGTTATACCACTGTCAAGGGTAGGAGTTGTTGTTTGGGTTTTTCCAAGATGGGGTAGAGTATTGTACGTTGGTCCAGGGGGAATTTGCAGCTCGTTGATTCTGCCAGATGGGATTCGTAGCGGGTTGGTTCGGCCAAGTGGGATTCGTAGTTGAATATTGTTGTGGTTGCCAGTTTTGATTAGTAAATAGTTTTCCCTGCCATGTGTTTCCATAATTTTGTTGATGATTATATTGCCTAGAAAAGAAAGAGGAGGGGTCCTATAGTGTACCTGGAGGTTGAGCCTGCCATTGGCGACACTGAGCTATCAGGTATAATGGCTTTGTTTCCTCTTCTACTTCTCTAAATACATATTTTAGTCCATGGAGCGATGTGCATTGCTCTATTTCATGATTTTTGGCACAAATAGCGCAAACCCGAACCACATCCAAAGGACATTCCCTTGGACCATGTTTTTTCCTGCATCTGTGGAAAAATATGGCTAAAGTTTGTTATGCTTCTACTTGTTTCTGTTTGGCCTACAATACATCCAATTTTGTAGTCATAGTGCTTAGGATATCAGTTTTGAAATTTTCTAAGATATTACCGACTTCAGCTCGGGTAACTCCTCCACTGGTAATATTGCTATTTCTGGTGAGGGGAGTTCGCATCCCTGATCTGGTCTGTGTACTTCCACGTGAGCACCTAATGCACAATATAATGATGTTATCATACGTTTCTTGATAAATATCACCCGTCCCCATTAAATTCAATGTTTCTACCCACTCATCTTTCATTCCTTTTATCAAAGTGGCTTTGAACACCGCACTTGGTAATGTACCATAAGGAGATATTTGCAGATTATATTAAAATATTTCAACATATTCCTTTAACGTTTCATTTTCTTTTGCAATCATTTGAAATATTTCATCTTTTAGGTACCTGGTTCTATAATAATCCTGGTATTTTGTCAAGAAGGCATGTTTCATCTCGTCACATGAGTTTATGGTTCAGCCTCCCAATCCCATAAACCAGTGCAAAGATGCCCCTTTCAAAGTGGAAGGGAAAAACTTTAGTTTTGGGGGTTCAGAGGTGTAATCATAACCTCTACATAGGACATCAAATTTTAATAAGAATTCATCTAGGTCTTCTGAAATCAATCCATGAAAAGTTGGTAGATTCTGCAGAGGAATTGCTTTCATGGGGGCATTGGTGACTGGATCAAGTATCGGATATTCCAGAGTGGAGTTATGGGGTCATTGTTGATTTGGTTATGCCATTTGGTCGAAGATCTGCTAATAATCTTCAGGAATTTCTTGGCCTGGGTATTATTTTGATTGATTACTTGATCCCGGAGGAGAGTTGATTGCACTACCTCTATCTAGTATTTTAGGTATGCTTTCTTCTTTCACAAGAGATTCAGGTGATGGTGATGGGTTTGCCTTGGCAACCCCACTGGTTTCTCCTTCTCCTTCCTCCATATTACATGAATTTCCCTCATCTAAAGGGTTGAGGGGTGGAAGATCTGTTCTTTGAAATCTTTTCTCAGTCCCTCTAGTTTTGTTGTGAATCTTAGTGTGGGCTGCAACTGGTGAAACTATTGCCTGAGGGATTTGGGTAGATCCTTTCCTAGGTCCAACTGAAGCTTGAGATTCCACTTTTTGGATGATATCTTCTATGAAAGTGATTCTCCCAAGGAGAACTGAACCCTGGCCTTTGGTAGTTTTTGGTGGGGGTTTTAGTTTTTTAGGATCATTTTTCTTAGTCATACACACTTCACTCAAAAAAATTCAAAAAAACAAAACACCTATATAACCTCTAAGTATCAGCTGGAGGTAGGCGTTGGCATAAGAATATTACTTATTGTCTATCTAGGTTCTTACCTTCCTTCTTCAATACCTCATCCTCCAAAGACACAACCTATGCTATCTTTGACACTCTCCCCAGCAACGGTGCCAAAATGTTGGGTTCTAAAGATGTCCTAAAAATAGCCTTAGTTTAACATTAATTAATCAACCCGAGGATTCGTCTTCTATTTCAAGAATATCAGCAAAGTCTATGAAGACAACTCGTAGAGGCTAAAATCACGTAGCAAATCTAAGTTTATCAACAATCAAATTCCCCGCACATTCATTAAGTTTCTAAAGATAAAATCCTACTGAACATGATTGCAATTTGATCTATAATGTGCTATGAATTGAAGGCATGAATTGAATTGTTGAATTGATCTAATTAAGAGACAAGGATTAAATCTGGTATTAAAGGCATGAATTCTTCTAATTAAGAAACAAGAGTTGAATCTATGGAAATAAGTTGATCTATTGATGACTATCTAATCTACTGGAAAGAAATAATTGAATACTGTAAATTGAGATAGAACAGTAATTGAACAACAAATGCTAACTAAGTATAAGGAACAACAAATGCTAATTTAACGGAAAGGAACAACGCATGTGAAAATGAGAGGAACTGTCAAGCAGTAAACTACATCAATTAGAATCTGGAATAGAAATCGACAACATTCAAAGGAAAGCATCTATCTTCTACAAGAAAAAAATATCAAAACTTTAACGCGCTTATGCATTATCGTAACGATGATAAAAAGGATTTAAATTCTGAAACGGAAAATCAAACTGATAAAATATAGATTAAGACAGTAACTCCTTCAGACTGGGCCCTCAGTCCTCAGAAGAACTGCTACTAGGAACTCAGTATACTAAAATGATGGAAACGTTCAAAATCTTTATTAATTCCATAACTGAGACAACATTTATAGAAACTATTTGCGCAGAGCCATTCTGAATTTTGAATGCTTAGATACAATTCTTAGATTATTCTTTCCAGGCTTCACTACCCTTTATATATTACAAAATATGGGTAATTTAAGTTATCCTGAGGATCAAGATATCCTTAGGATTTCTATTACTATTTATGAAGTTTAAAAAATAGAGGACTAATCTCTCTTAAAACTGCCTTATTCTCCATATCTTTAACTGCCAATAGCTTGCGCATCTTTGAAATCTCTTCCACTATCATGAGTTTACCAAAATTTACCCATTATTGTAACAAAAATCAAACATTTCCAACCATATTTTATAATTCATGAACTTAAACTCAATGACAGTTCTAGAAGACATTTTAATCATTTCCTATCCTATTTTATTCATAAGTAACAGAAAATTCAGTCAAGATGATACCATAAATCATGGAAATGAGGAGAATATATGTACCTTTTCATAACCCAACACCGGGTTGACATTTAAATTTGTGACATGAGAATTGACAAATTATTGTTACCATTATTTGGCCCATAACCACTTTTTGGCACTATTTATTGGTAGTTTCTAAAGACTACAAACCATTTTATTCATTTTCATTACAAAAAAATAGTTTTCGGATGCATACACTTCACCATCTTATCTGTAAAAAAGAAATTTTAAGTAGATTGTATTTTAATTTAAGAATTTTTAGGATGCATTCCTAGAATTAGAGATATGTTAGGAAAATTATTACCTAAACCCCCCACCTCTGAACCAAGTCATAGTGATCAAGGATTGTAGAAAGTTGATTGCGAACAATCTTTCCAAGAGTGAACATAAAATTGTGTGGATTTATCAAAGGAGGAAAAATTATATTTTGAGTATATCTAAGAGGAAGAAGGATCTCGATATCACCACAAAGTGGATGATGATGGATACCAATCATAAGTCTTTGAGTTTCCCATTCAATAAACCAATGGAGAAAGAAAAGTTAAAAGCATCAATACATGTTCCCTTCCTAAATTCCATGGCGTTACTATGGAAGACTCTAATACCTTCTTATTTGAGCTTTTAGTTGTGTACATTACCTATGATTACACCTCATATGATAAAAATATCAATATATTTCCCTCTACATTGAAAGAATCGGACTTGAGGTGGTTCATGATCCTAGAAGGGAGAAACATCACTAGCTAGGACCAAATGAAGAAATATTTTAGTAACAAGTATAGGGATTATTGCAAGTAGAGGGACACAAGAGATAAAATCTTCCAAAAGATCCAAGGGGAGAATGAGTCCCTACAAGGCTATGAGAAAATATTTCATCTTAGCTACAAGAGAGCTCACAATCACACCTTGGATAAAGATTCACTAAAACTTGTCCTGCACCCTAGGGAGGTAAGAGGGGAACTCATGAAGACACTAAATATCCTTCCAAACAATGATATATTCCAGTTGAATTATGGTAACATCAAGAATATATTCAAAAACTAATCTAGTTCAACTAGTAATAAATGTACAAATAGTAAGGGTATGATAACACGGTCTTCTCATCCTATAACTCTTACTGAAAATGAGATATGAGGATTATTAGAAGACATGAAAAGTGATATTTTCCACTCACTATCCATGTAGATGGACACGTTACAAAGGTAAATAAATAGTAAGAATAAGCGTAAAGTACTTAATTTGACCATTTTTTTACCTAGATGCACTAAGAGGCATCATATAAATAAATTCCCTCTTAATGTTGTAGAGGTTTGTGCAATATGTGAAGATCCATATCCAACTAACAAATTTGCATATTTAACATGTGTAAAAGATACATATAAAGGGTCTAAAGATAATATGGATTTAATATGCCCCATTGACCAAAGAAGACTAGGAGCACCTCAATCATTCCAGAAAGGTATGAATTGCACTCATCCTCAGTACTTTGGTGGTTATAATTAACAAATGCCTTATCAAAATTGGTACTATCCTAGTACATCTATTTTTCCAATTAAAACCAATCACATTACCAAGTTATCCTATCCACCCCCCTTATCAACTATTTCAATCCCAACCTCCAATTCAAAACCCTTAGTGGACTAATCATCCACAAGGGTAGGGGACTCCAAACTATTAGAAACAAGAATTACTACCCATCCTCCTCAACCAAACAAAACCTCCACCAGTGTTGTATCTCATCCTCCAAAACAACCATAGTTGTTTATCCAACCATCTCCCAATGCAAACAACAGGTAGGTTGAACCTATATATAAAAATGAGGTAGCATACCAATATTATTATGTATATATTCAAGATATCAACCTTAGATAAAGAAAAGTCTTAAAATACCCTCCTCTAATTACTGAACCCATAGAAAAATCAATATTTGAGAAGCAAGATACCTCCCCTCAAAAACCACTTATTCCTCTATAAACCCTACCATATCCTAAAAGGATAGAAACCAAGAAAACCTACACATTTATAGAGAATGAACTCTTGAGGAAACTTAAGAGTTTATGTGTTAAAATAAAACTTCTAGAATACATCAAATATATTCCCATATACAATAAATTCATCAAAGAGGAATGTTTGAAGAGGCCTGGAATGAAGAAAAAAGACTCTCCTATAATCATTGTGGTAGGGTTTCTAGTAGAACTTATTCTTTGCAGGGTGTTTTTCCTTAAATACTTGGATCCATAGAAACATGTAGTAAATATGCATATTAACAAAATTATGATCCAAAACACATTGATAAACCTAGGGGAATCTATAAATGTCACGTAAAAGGATATTGTACTCAAACTAAGCCTTCAAGGATTACTGGGACATACATCTACTATACTCCAATTATAAGATAGATCAATAGTGAATCCTTAGAGTGTATTGGAGGATGTAATGGTCTCTGTTATCCCAAATTTTGTGGGATAACTAAGGATATGATGCCTCGAGGACTTCAGCTTGTATACATGGAGTACCTAGAGACAGATGGATAACAATGTCCACTTGCATAGACAAAGATCCACTTCACCACCACACATCCTAGATTCATCATGATGACATTCACCATATCAACTTGCGTTCGAAAGATGATGGGTCTTGCTCCATGAGGTACAAGTCAGGTATTGTGGTAAGTGTAACTTTAATACTTGAGGCATTTGAGTATGTTGTATTTAAAGTTTCTTTTGATTCTAGAACTTATTCTTGGAAATTATGCTCCTTTCCTTGTTTGACCTTGGTGGTTGACTTTGTGCACTAGTAAGTGGTCACCCTTGGGAATGGGTTTTCTACTGAGAGGTTCCCTTGATGATTCATCATGCCATTCCTGATCATACTTATCATTTTTCACACTTCATCCTTTTCATATCTTTATCTTTTGTGATTTTCAGGTGTACTAACCTAAGAAGGGATTGTAGCTCATTTCATGGGAAGAAGGGGATGAAGGCCCAGATGGAATGTAGTTAGAAAAATAAAAAAATCCAAACTATAACATTCCAGATGATCGTCCAAGGAGGTCTTGAGAACAATGAAATGATTCTCCTAAAAAATCAAATACCTTCAAGAAACAATTTCATATTTTACAAACATCCCACTTGTTTAGGAATCTACACGAGTGTGCTACAACCTTTGATTTACCCCTATGGAACTATGTGTACCTCTCGCTTCAAGTGACATTTTCGTAATTCCACCAAAGATTTATGTTACCCATTGGTAGTACCCAATTGTTATAGACTTTAATTAATTAATGGAAAATGAATGGGATTGGAAAAAGGATGCATTGAAAATGAAGGTGCAACACACCCTCTACAAAGGAACCGATAAATGAGACAATATGAACCCTTGTATGTCATGAAACCCATTCCCAAAAGTATTAGCCCCGTCCACTTCATCTTCTCCACGTGACTTAGAGAGGGTAAAACTAGGAAAAATTATTTGACTTAAGGAATGATTCACCTAATAGGTAACCTTTTCAACCTTCCCATACCTAAACCTGGAAAATTGTATAGGGTCTTTGAGCACTTTTTTAATTTGATATGGAATTTTTGGTCCACATGTTTAGGTGGCTCGTGTTTTAAATGTGATTTTACTTTCCATGATATGTTTGACTTGAGATCCTTGGAGGGTTCACGTTTCTATCTTTGTAGGACCTTGTTTATGGACGTTTTGGAGGGACAAGCCCATATTGGGATTTTATTGGGGAAGGAAACCCACAGGTTGGATGCCATGACCTAGACATTGGGAGTAGCTACAAATTGAATGCTTCCTTTGGAGGAAAGAGAAGTGACTTTGGATGATGATACCCATCCCATCTTCTCTCAACATTTGTCATCTTGAAAGTTTAAAACTTCATCTTGGACGGCTTGACGTCACCCTAGGGCTAGGTTTTTGGTGGTGATGATGATGTTTTTATGGACACTTGGCACCTTTGGAGGAGGAGGATCCTTTGCCTCATGGAGAGGATTCCAATTCATGAATGGGAGGCCTTAGGAGGCCCAAATACTTCTTACTTGCTAAAGTGTAAAGACCTCACCCTAGAATGGGTTGACGTCACCTTTTAGGGTTTCTTTATTTGAAAATTTTAAGTTAAATTTAAATTAATTTTTAAAGGGAAAAAATAAAGGGGAATGGATCCCTTATTTTGTGGTTTAACCTAAACAAATTGTGGAAAAACACTTTTTAGAGGTTTTGTATAAATAATAATCAAATTCATTTCACTTTATGAAAACTCTCTGATGTGAGAAGAGCTACTTGGCTGAAATTTTCACCCTCTTGGGAAATTTACATCTCTCTTGATCCGGATTTAGGAGTGGAAATAACTGATTAACAGACTAAATACAATAAACATAGAGATATGAATAATAACACAAATATCAAGTGAACAATATCTTCTATTAAATAATGAAATAAGATGAAACTGTAAAACTGCAGAACTGAAACAATTGCTCGAATGGTGGTAGTTATCTCTGAGAAGAGATGTGACTTCTATGTGCATCCATATGAGAAGAATGGATTGTAATGAGGCTCTAGAGGCATTTTTTATATTACTCATGAATTATGAAACCATAGAGATCCAAAAACCTAACCCTAGAAGGTGAAACGCCAAAAGTCATGTGGGCCCTATGGGTAAGTTGGTGTAATTTTGTACGTCAACTTCCAAGGGTCATAACATTTGCATACAACCTCCATTTTAGGCG
>SNQJ01S0040858.1:65497-75927 GCA_010110895.2 Picea sitchensis
CTTAAGAAAGTAACAGACTAAAGCTCTTCACTCACATTCAAGAATTGAAATAAAAGATATTATGCATTAATTCAACTGGTAAATTGGATCAACAGTATTTTACTTCATACATAAAAATGATAGGTATCGTCTAGTTTTTGACAGTATACTTTGTTGCATTTTCTATATCACTCTCTATCATATATACAACATTCCTTATATAAGGTAATTTGATACTATCAATATCTACAGATAAACATTAAACAGTTTGAGAAGTTTTACAATTAAGATTTACATCAAATTTCTAGGAATCGACTCCATCCTCATGACACGAAGTGCATGAGCGATGGAGTCTCTTGCAACTTGAAAACTGACTTAGGCGCTTCCATTCAACTGTCTTATTGAAATATTCACCATCATTCTGGTCCAACTGGCGCATTTTGGAAATAGAGGTTATGGTACCGGATTGCACACAGTCGCGAGTCTGGTACCAGAATGGATGCAGAGCAGGTAGTACCGGTATAGCACACGACTTGGTACCGGAATGGATTTGGTACCGGATCAAAACTGCCTTGGGTACTGGAATGGATTTGGTACTGATTGCATGGTGTCTGGTAGTGTCAGATAGACTGCTCATAACTCAAACCATTAGGACTATAAAAAATAAAACACTTTAATCGAATTAATTTAAGAAAGTTAAACAAAACATACTTTAAATCATCAATGACCTGTTCTGATCATGAACATGGTCATTAGGTATGTGTATAGGATGGAATAGTCCAGTATAGGTTTATATCATAGGAAAAAAGGGCTTAGATACAGGTTAAGATAGGGTATTATCTATGTCAAAATAGGGACTCAACATGAACTGGATTCACTTTGGATATAAAGATACGAGGAGGTTACGCTACAAAAAAATTGATATTGGAAAAACCCGAAGCCCGAAAAAGAAAAATGAATAAGGACCGTCGGATTTGGAAGACATACGAGGACTGTTGGATCAGTGTTGTTGGTCAGCAGAACACGTCAGCAAGGATGTGTGGTAGACCACATCATCAAGAATACGTGGAAAACCACATCAGTGAATACACATGGCATAATCAGATGATGACAAGCATCAAGAGGAAATTGGCTCGTGCCATGTAAACAAGTGATGTAAGAAAGTTACGTCACTCTAGGAGAATTGCGTTGGGAGTTTCACCACCAAGAAATGTCAAAATTCTCGAAGTCCCGAAGGACGAAGGTTCGAAGTCACTCTCAGCCATCGATGTAATATACAATGGGAGTTAGGAAAATCGTTAGATCCAGGAGAAGAACATGTGCCACATGAGGATCCATGTCAGCAAGACTATGTCAGCAAGGACACATGGCGCAATCAAACAATGAAAAGCATCAAGTTGATTCGGCATTTCAGGTACATGGAAATCACAAGTCTGAGTGACATGTGGCAGCTACTAGGCTCATGACACATCATCAAGTGACGTAAGTAAATTACATCACTCCGGAAGAAAGAAGGGGCTTGAGATTTGAAATGTCCGAAGTCCAGAGACCCAAAGGAGATCTCGACCATTGATCCGAAAGGGACACGCATCAATGGATCCACAAATTCAGAAGTTTTTGGATGGGGAGAACTTGAAAATTTCTGAAGGCAAATATCGATCGTTGATCATCAAGAGAAGTACGTGTCAGCTGATCTGAGATTTCAAAGAAATCTCACTTCAAGGATTTCTAGTTGAAAGTTTAAATCTACGATGTCCAGAGACCCGAAGACAAATCTCGATCATTGATATTCAATGGAAGTACATGTTAGTTGATCTAATATTTCAGAGAATTCTCAATTCAAGAATTTCTAGTTGAAAGTTGAAATCTATGAAGTCTAGAGACTCGAAGGAGATCTCGACCATCGATCTGATGTCAGGTGCACTCTCAAGCATTGATCAAGATATAGTAGAAGGATAGCATAATTATAATAGCCATAGACCCGAAGTAAAAGGTGGCCATCCATGTCAACGGTTGATTAATTCCTAGCCATTAGATTAAGCCTTGTAATAATCAAATATGACGATTGATCCATTTTTGCGAAATGAATGTAAACTATCTGATCTGTTCACGAATTCTGATTCAGAAGTTTTGAAAGTTTTGAAACCCAAAAGCTCTGAAGGGAGAAATTTTGAAGTTACGACAGTCATCCATTTCAGGAGAATGAATCGTTGTCATTGAATTTATAATGTGCTCAAGCACTCATTAAGCCCGGATGTATGGTCACCGCCAGTGATCATGTGAAGGAAGGGGCGTAGAAGCCAAAGAAGCCATAATTGACTGGTTGTAACTACCAGAATGAAGTGATTGTATTGGACAGAGAACTTGAGGAGTTGCAGGGTGATCTCCAGAGGATATGAAGAGCCTCAAGGTAACTTCCAGTGGAATGAAGACTGATCATACAGATAATTGACAGATGGAAAAGTGTCGAAGTCTCTAATTGCAACAGAGATGATAAGCTCAACTGTGACAAAGAAGACGAAGTGTCGCACTGCCAGAGAAGGAAAAAAGTCTCAGGATAACCCACTGATGACGAACAAACTCAGTATAACCACCAATGAAGATGATGAGTTGCATGGATGACATGGTAGGATATTTGGCATGATAAATATACATAGAACAGAGAAGAGACGGTCGTTGTTGTTGAGTGTGATTCATGCAAGTAGAAGTAGGCTTTGTGTAGCAGCTGAAATGCACAAAAGAGGCATGGTGCATAGAATGGGCATGGCGCATAGAGCATAAAAGGCAGAAGAACAGAAATCACAAGAGATGCGTGCAGGAAGACACTGATGCAGGTAGAGAAGAGCAGTGTAGTAGAATAGTGATGAGACTGGTAAGCCATTGATAAATATTGTATCACTATGATAATTTTATGAAAAGAAAAGATTTATATTTCAGGGTGGTAGAGAGGTTCTAGGGAGGACTGTTTTCCTTGGAGTTTCAAGTGGGTGATTGAACACAGGGAGTTGTAGGTTCCATCTGGTTGCATCCAGAAAAACCAGGGTGGCAGGGTGCTGGAAGGGAGAACTATTGTTATTTGTTATACAGGTTGGTGCCTTTGTAACTAGAAGTTGGTTCTTCCATCCAGTTGGTGCTGGAACACTTAGAGAGTTGGTGCTTCCTTCTAGTGGGTGCTAGAGAAACCAGGGATTTGGTGCTTCCTTCTAGTGGGTGCTAGAGAAACCAGAGAGTTGGTTCTCTCAGCAAGTTTCTACTTGTAAAATAGAGGTGGTAGACTCAAAAGGATTTGGTGCTCCTAAGAATGATAATGTATAGAAAATAAATATTACTTATCATATCAAGAAGAAGAGGTTTTTCCATTTATGGGTTTCCTCAGGAAATATCTATCTTTGTATATTTCCTGTGTGTGATTGATGTTGAATAGTCTATTGCTTACTTCCCTGCATTATTGTGATCACCATTGAGTGCTCTGTAAAGAGTTTAAAATGGGCATAATTGTTTAATCACAGTAACAACTGATTCACCCCCCCCCTCTCAGTTGTCCAACAATTGGTATCAGAGAGGGTTCCTTTTATATAAGGGTAGATATTAGAGCTTCAACATGACTAGCCATGAAGGAACTTCAACCAATAAGGCCCCCCTGTTCAATGGAACAAACTTTTCCTTCTGGAAAGTTAGGATGAGAACCTACATAATGGCTTTAGGTGTAGATGTCTGGGATGTGGTAGAGATTGGTTATGTAAAGCCAGTTGTACTAGCTAATAAGGATGACAAGCTAGAATTTAACTTCAACGCTAAGGCCATGAATGTTATTCTGAGTGGACTTGCAGAAGAAGAATTTGTAAAAGTTAAGCACTTAGAATCAACCAAAGAAATGTGGGACAAACTCATTAGCAATTATGAAGGTAATGAGAAGGTAAAGGATGCCAAGCTTCAAACCTACAGATTACAATTTGAACAACTAAAGATGAATGAGGATGAGACAATTAATAAATTTTTCTTAAGAGTTGAGGAACTAGTAAATGCAATGAAATCACTTGGTGAAAAAATTGAGGAAGCCTCTTTAGTTCAGAAAATTTTGAGATCTCTGCCAAATAGATTCAACCCAAAGGTATCTACTATAGAATAACTTAATGATCTAAAAGATTTGGATTTTGATCAACTTCTAGGAAAGTTGATTGCATATGAAATGAGAATAGGTAAAGATAAATCCACCACTAGAGAAGCTTCTTTTAAAGAAGATAAGAATGAGGAATCTGAGCCTCATGAAATTGAAGAAAATTTTGTGAGAATACTAAAGAAAGGATCAGGAAAGTATCAAGGCAAGTTTCCCTTCAAGTTTTTTAACTGTGGAAAGATAGGCTACTTTGCATCTAAGTGTCCACACAAGAAGAAGGACCACAATATGAAGGTGAAGAGAAGTACAAATCCAAGAGATTTGGTAAACAAAAAAGTTTATGTGTAAACAATGATGCCTCTTCAAAAGAAACAGATAGTGACTCTTCCTGTGAAGCTAAGGTTAATGAATTTGTGCTTCTGTCCAAAGAGGATTATGATAATCAAAGGACAAGAAGTGATGTTAATAATGAAGAAGTTGTGGTTAACTTGGAAGGAGAGATGATTAATGCTTTAGAAGAGATTGACAGACTCAGACTTAAGAAGAGCAAAAAAAAACAATTGTTGATGCAGTTTGAAAAGAATGGTAAAGAACCAAGTGAAGAATTTGTTTTACTAAAAGAGGAATTAGTAGAGGCAATCAAAATCAAAGACATTATGAAACAACACTTATCCGAAAAGAAGGCAAGATGTGAAGCTCTAGAATAAGTAGTGAAAACTAGGAAAGAGTTGGAGAAGTTTCAAGCCTTGTATCACCAGAATCTATCAAGCATCAAAGCCTCAGAAGGATTAGACACCATTTTGAATCATCAAAGGAATCCAAATTTGAAAACTGGTTTGGGTTATGAAGAGAGATCAAGTAGTGGTCATCCAAGCAACAAATAATCCATCAAGTTTGTCAAATCTACAAACAATGACAACAACAAACCTACATAAACAAAGGAAGATAATCAGTCGCCAAGGAGGAGTAAAAAAAAAGGTGCCTTAAATGAATCTGTAGATCAAAGAAATAATGCACCCTCTGCTCAAGGAAATCATCAGCATGGAAGAAATCAACCTGCTCAAAGAAGACAACCATTTTCTAGGTACAACGATTTTTTCTATGGATATTGTTTCTACAATTATAACTTTCGCCACAAAGCTAGAAATTGTTCCTTAAGATTTATACATGAGAAATCAAGACACCCAAGGAATAAATATCTTCCACAACAAATAATGAGACATCCAAGTAACAAACAACCACATATTTCAAATTGTCAAATTAAGTTTAGAGACATGCAACCGAGAAGGTCAAGAAATAATAAATAGTCAATGAGTAGACAACATTGCAATAATCACTTTGACCTATTGAACAATGAGATTGAATGATATAACTGTCATAACTTCGGCCACAAAGCTGCAAAATTCCATCTAAATAATTGCAAAGCAGATCCAAGGATAAATCTCTTTGCTAGAAATGCCAGCACATGGAAAAACAAAGATAGTGAAAAATGTGGTCTAGTACTTTCAACTCAAAAACAAAAGGACTCCTGGAATATAGACAATGGATGTTCCAAGCACATGATTGGAGACAAGGATAAGGTTTTGTATATAATTAAAAGCAAAACAGGAAATGTGACCTTTGAAGAATATTTTAAGGTAAAAAATGTAAACTCAGGACAAGTGGTGGCTAAAGGCAAAAGGACAGATAATGATTTTGATATTGAATCCTACAATTGAAGAAAAGAAGAAGTAGAAGAAGAATCATTTCATAAGCTAGAAGTAGAAGTTGTGAATCTTAGAAAGAAGGTTGATAATTCAAACACCCATATAAAGTTCTTGAACAATTCCATGATCCTAGATGAGATCTTGGATAGTCAGAGATCAACAAATGAAAATCCTGGTCTTGGATACAACAAGGAAGAAATCAATACTCCTAAGAAACCTGATGCAAGTCCTTAATTTGTAAAAAGGGAAAGCAGGTATGACTCAGGTTCTTCATGTTCAAAGAATGAAAGCAATACTATAATATTTAGAAGATCAGATAAAGAAGGACATCCAGAAGCTACTCAAACACCTCAAAGTAAGTTTATAAGAGAGCCACCTTCATGGATGAATCAAAGGAGGTATGAGAGTGTTTATAACGGTTATTATTTTTCCTTGTGATGAATATGGTCATAAAATCCTTGGATTGTAGGCATCATAGAAGAAAAATGAAGTTGTTTTAATAGAAGATAAGAGAAGAGTGACACGGGGATTCATTCAGTTATGGCAAGAAAAGGTTGATGAAGGAGTCCCAGTAAGAGAGGTGAGGAATATTGAGTCTGCTACAAAGGACACAGCTGAATTTGAACATGAATAGGTCCAAGAATTAGAAGGAGAAGACTCTAAGTTAGATACAAATACTTTGCAGGACTCAAATAAGAGAATACATCCTGTCAGGGGGAGTATGTATTGGTTGAATCTCTGATACCTCAAAAAAGTACTGCAACATATGAAGGGGAGCATGTTTTCTTTGACATTGATGTCAAAGGGGGAGAAAAGGAGTGGTTTGGATGCTATAGTTAGAGGTCCAAATATACTAGTGTAGCCCTTGAGGGTTTCCATCAATGCCAAAGGGAGAGATTGTTGGCATGTTTTGCAGGAAAGAGTGTGATTGCCATTGATTGCAAGAATAGAAGGCAGAGTAGAAGGAAGTGTAAGCTCAGGAGGAGGAACGAACAACAAGAAGATATCACAGATCAAAAAGGAAAGTGCAGTATAGAAGCAAATGGATATTAAATCTCAGGAGAATTAACGAATGAAGATCAAAATATCAGGAGATATGGCGTGATAAAACTCAGATCAAATCAAGACCGTCGGATCTCCAAGCCAGATCAACAGCAGGGATGAATTGGGGTGAGTGAAAGATGAATTAAACTACTCCAGTTACAATCCCACAATCTGTCTAGATCATCATATCTCATAGCTTCAAAGATCTACGACTGTGGTTAATCCAACAAACAATGAGTTTAAGTCAGATTAAATCGTGACCTTCGGATGTGCAATCGCCAATCTACGACAGGGATGAATTCTGAAGATTGAAAGGAGAATTAAACACCGTGCTTGTTCCAATCCTGCAACTAGTCTAGACCATCTAATCTTGTAGCTTCGAAGATCAATTCTTGTGGTTGACTCACCAACAACGCACAACTTCAAATTGCGGAGTTTGGGTGTCGAGTTAAATCACTCACAAGTTGTGGTTCCACAATCATCATCAATCGTTGAACTGCTTCGAGTGTCCTCATGACCGTTGGATCATTTTCGAGTGGAAGGACAAGATAATAGAGCAAAGTTGCATCGTAGGATGATCAAGCCGTTGATCTAAGTTCATGATCAACGAACAAGATTCACTTCGGATCTAAAGATAGGAGGAGGTTACACTCTGGAGATCTTGAAACTTGAAATTCACGAAATGCGAATTTTCGTCAACCATTGGATCATTTTCGAGTGGAAGGACAGGATAAGCTATCAAAGTCGCATCGCAGGAAGATCAATCCTTCGATCTAAGTTCATTATCGATGAATAGGATTCACTTCGGATCTAAAGACGTGAGGATTTTACACTCTGAAGAGCTTGAGACTTGAAATTCATGAAATGTTAATTTTTGTCAGTCGTTGGATTATTCCAAGTAGAAGGACATGATACGCCAGAAGAGATGCATCGCAGAAAGATCGAGTTGTTGATCTAAGATCTTGATCAATGAAGAGGATTCACTTCGTATATAAAGATACGAGGAGGTTACGATCCAGAAAGTTTGAGATTGGAAAAACTCGAAGCCCGAAAATCTGAAATGAATAAGGACCGTTGGATTTGGAAGACATATGAGGACCATAGGATCAGGTTTGTTGGTCAATAGACCATGTCAGCAAGGATGTGTGGCAGAACACATCAGAAAGGATACGTGGCAAACCACGTCAGTGAATACATGTGGCATAATCACATGATGACAAGCATCAAGAGGAAATTGGCTCGTGTCATGTCAACAAGTGACATAAGCAAGTTATGTCACTCCAGGATAATTGCTTTGGGAGTTTCACCACCAAGAAATGTCAAAAGTCCTGAAGTCCCGAAGGATGAAGGTCCGAAGTCACTCTCAGTCGTCGATCTAAGATACACTAGGAGTTAGGACAACCGTTATATCTAGGAGAAGAACATGTGCCACATAAGGATCCATGTCAGCAAGACTACGTCAGCAAGGACACATGGCACAATTAGACAATGACAAGTGTCAAGTTGATTAGACATTTCAGGTACGTGAAAATCAGAAATTTGAGTGACATGTGGAAACTACTAGGCTCATGACACATCATCAAATGACGTAAGTAAGTGACATCACTCCCGAGGAAAGAAGGGGCTTGAGATTTGAAATCTCCGAAGTCTCGATACTCGAAGGAGATCTAAACCATTGATCTGAAAAGGACACACATCAATGGATTCACAACTTCAAAAGTTTGTGGATGGGGAGAATGTAAAAATTTCCGAAGGAAAATCTCGACCGTTGATCGTCAAGAGAAGTATGTGTCARTTGATCTSATATTTTAGAGAAATCTCACTTCAAGGATTTCKAGTTGAAATTTGGAATCTCTGAAGTCGGGAAATGCAAAGACAAATCTCGATCGTTGATTGTCAAGGGAAGTACATGTCAGCTGATCTGATATTTCGAAGAAATCTCACTTCAAGTATTTATAGTTGAAAGTTGAAATATCCGAAGTCCGGAGACCCAAAGGAGATCTTGATCGTCGATCTGATTTCGAGTGCACTCTCAACCATTGATCAAGATACAGTGGAAGGATAGAGTAAGTATAATATACATAGACCCGGAGTAAAATGTGGCCATCCATATCAATGATTGATTAAGTCTTGGCCGTTAGATTAAGCCTTGTAAGAATCAAATCTGACGATTGAGTTGTTTCCGCGAAATGAATGTAATTTGTCCCATCTGTTCGGGAATTATGATTTGGAATTTTTGAAATGTTTGAAACCCAAATCTCTGAAGGGAGATATGTTGAAGTTATGATATTCGTCCATTTCAAGAGAATTAATCATGGACATTGAATTTATAAAGTGCTCAAGCACTCGTTAAGCCCAGGCGTATGGTCACATCCAGTGATCACGTGAAGGAAGAGGCTTAGAAGCCAAAGAAGCCATAATTGACTCATTGTAGCTGCTAGAACAAAATGATTGTATCTGCTAGAGAACTCAAGGAGCTACAGGATTATCAACAAAGAAGATGAAGAGACTCAAGGTAACTACCAATGGAATGAAGACTGATCATAGAGATAATGGACAGATGGAAAAGTGTCGAAGTTGGTAACTGCAACAGAGAGGATAATCTCAACTGTGAGAAAGAAGACAAAGTGTCGCACTTTCAGAGAAGGAAAAGAATCTCAAGGTAAGACATTGATGATGAACAGACTCAGTATAACCTCCAAATAAGACGATGAGTTGCATGGATGATCTAGCAGAGGATTTGGCATGATAAATATACGCAGAACAGAGAAGAGACAATTTCTGTTGTTGAGTGTGATTCATGCGAGTAGAAGCAAGTTGTGTGAAATAGCTTAAATGCATAGAAGATTCATAGCGCATAGAATGGACATGGTGCACAAAGCATAAAAGGTAGAAGAATAGAAAGTGCAAGAGATGTGTGCAAGAAGAAGCTGATGCAGGTAGAGTAGAGCAGTGTAGCAGAACATTGATGATACTGGTAAGCCATTGATAAATATTGTATCACTGTGATAAATTTATGAAAATAAAATATTTATATTTCAGGGTGGTAGGGAGGTGCTAGGGAGGACTGTTGTCCTCAGATTTTCAAGTGGGTGCTTGAACACAGGGAGTTGTAACTTCCATCTGGTTGCAACCCAAAAAACCAGGGTGCCAGGGTGGCGCAAGGGAGAAATATTGTTCTTTGTTATACAGGTTGGTGCCTGTGTAACTAGAAGTTGGTGCTTCCATCCGGTGCTGGAACACTCAGGGAGTTGGTGCTTCCTTCTAGTGGGTGCTAGAGAAACCAGGGAGTTGGTGCTTCCTTCTAGTGGGTGCTAGAGAAACCAGAGGGTTGGTGCTCTCAGGAAATTGCTTCTTGTAAAATAGAGGTGGTAGCCTCAAAAGGAGTTTGTGCTCCTAAGAATGATAATCTACAGAAAATAATTATCACTTATCATATCAAGAAGGAGAGGTTTTTACCTTTATGGGTTTCCTTAGGAAATATATGTCTCTATATATTTCATGTGTGTGATTGATGTTGAATAGTCTATTGCTTACTTCCCTGCATTATTGTGATCACCATTGAGTGTTCTGTAAAGAGTTTA
>SNQJ01S0040859.1:16057-44803 GCA_010110895.2 Picea sitchensis
ATTGTATTTCATGAAGGTGTCAAAGTAGACCCTAACAATATTAAGGCTATTATGGACTAGTCGATTCCAAAAACATTGAAGAATCTTAGAGGATTTTTGGGTTTGACAGGTTACTACCGCAAGTTTGGTCGACACTATGGAAGAATAGCAACACCTTTAACGACACTAACTAAGAAGGATGCATTTTCATGGACTCTAGAGGAAACTAAATATTTTGAACAACTTAAAGAGGTGATGTGCAAATTTCCTATCTTGACCACTCCAGACTTCACAAAAACCTTTATTGTGGAATGTGATGCCTCGAGAAATGGAATTGGTGATGTCCTAATACAGAAGGAAGGCCCCTGGATTTTGAAAGTCGTCCACTCAAGGGAAAGGACTTACACAAACCCAATTATGAGAAGGAAATGATGACAATAATACATGTATTGAAGAAATGTTGTCCTTACCTAATAGGTAGGCACTTCAAGGTCAAAATAGATCATGATAGTATTAAATACTTCTTGGAACAAAGACTATCTTCAGAAGAACAACAAAAATGGGTAACCAAGATATTGGGTTATGATTTTGAAATCATCTATAAAAAGGGGAAGCAAAATGTTGTGGCAGATGCTGATCCGGATTATTTTCGGCACGAAATGAGAGCGGAGAGATAATAAAGAAATGCACAGAGATATTGCAGATATAACAGAAATGTATCAGAGATGCAACCATAAACACAGATATACAGTAATACACGATTTCTATTAATCAGAGAAATGTACAGAGACTGTAAAAATACAGAGTGAAAGACTCGCTAGAATGGTAGCAGCTTATCTCTGAGAAGAGATGTGATGGCTACTCGCATTCACAAGAAGATGGTTACAATGAGGCTCTGGACGCCTTTTTACAATAATCGGGAATGCCAAAAGTCCTAGACATCCAAAAACCTAACCCTAGGAGATGAAGCGCCAAACTCTCAAAGAAGGATGAATATTTTGAGGCATTCCTTTGTGCTATCTTGATCACCATCCAACTGGTGGATGTAAACCGCGGGATGAATGGAACAATGGCGAAAAAGTGTGGACTCTCATTCAAAGGTTGCAACGGATTCGATTACGCCGGATACATTTACATGGAAAAATGATTCACTATGGTACAAGATCGCTTATATTTATGTGGAACTCCCAACTCAAACAAAAGGTACTATTGGGTGCATCACCTCTCTAGTATTAGGAGGCTTTTCGGGATTTTGAAAACCACCATGAGGGTCAAGAAGGATTTTTGGATGGCCTTAAAACTAATGTTCAAAAGTTTTTTTTTTTTTTTTTTTTTTTTTTTTTTTCCAACAAAATAGGGTGGAAGCAATTAAGACCCCAGGTATTTTATTTTACAACCATTAGCCATCAAGTCCAGCGATGGGAGGTTTCCATGGATTTCATCGAGGAGGGTGCATGAAGTAAAGAGTGTCATCATGATGATTGTTGATAAACTGCGACCAAGTCACTTTTGTGAACTCTCTCATCCCTTCAAAGCGGTCACGGTTACCCACTTGCGTGCGAGGAGATAGTTCAAAAGATATATGGCAGCTTCGTTATTGTAAGTGATAGAGATCCATCTTCAATTAGATTTTTGGACAAAATTATTTTTCTTGTTTGGGTACTCAATTGGCATGCAAGCGTCGTATATTATCAATATGATGGACAAAGATGAAGGTGAACAAATGCGGAATGCTACCTTTGTTTCTTTGTCTTCGATAAACAAGCACAATGGTTCAAATGGTTACCCTTAGGCGAGAATGGTGGTGTAACACTTCCTTTCATCCTGCAAAAAAATGACACCCTTTATGGCCTCTATGGATACCACCCTCCTTCATCATTTCTTCTCTAAAGAAAAATCTGAGGTTCAAAGCGGTGGAAGATCACATAAAGCATCAACAACAAGTTCTCCAAATCTTAAAGGACAACAGCGACCATAGCGCGGAGTCGCATGGAAACAACAAAAGCGGATCAACAACATACAAAAGTGGTGAAAGAAGTTTGAAGTAGGGGATTGATTGTTTTTAAGACTACAACCAACCTGAAACCACAGATGTCCCTCAAGCAAAGCCAAGAAGGATAATAAATTATCACCAAGTATTATGGCCCTTATAAAGTATTGCAAAATATTGGTACTACAAATTGGAGTTACTGTCTTCCACAGTACCCAGTTTTTGCTTGTTTCGTAGCAAAGAAGGTTATAGGTGACAAGTTCCCAATTCAAACTATATTTCCGAACTTGGCGAGGAAGGAAAAACCATATTGGAGCTGAAAGCCATCACTGACACAAGAATTCGCCGGTGAGGGAATAGATCTATTTTAGATTATCTCATTAAATGGAAACTACCGGCTAAATATTCCACTTGGAAAGATGATTCTTTTATACAGAAGCATCGAGTTACTCAAGCGTTGCAGGACAACACTTGTCTCTCCAAAGGGGATGGGCATGTTAAGCCTTAAATAGTCGCACATTACCCCTTAATTTGGGGCATATTACGTGAATGCTGATATTTTTATTTATGTTGGCTTTATTCCATTGGTTATGGTATACCTCCTAGTCTCCTATATATACCAGGGAGACATTTTTCATTTCAGAGTATCTCATTAAATGGAGGAAACTACCAGCTGAAGATTCCACTTGGAAAGATGAGTCTTTTATACAGAAGCATCCAGAGTTACTCAAGCGTTGCGGACAACACTTGTCTCAAGGGGATGGGCATGTTAAGCCCTAAATATTGGCTCATTACCCCTTAATTGGGGCATATTACATTAGTACTGTTATTTTATTTATGTTGGCTTTATTCCATTAGTTGTAATTATACCTCCTAGTCTCCTATATATACCAAGGAGACATTTTCATTTGAAATCATCTTGTACTTGAACATTTTATGTGGCGTAAAAGGAGGTTGCCCCCTCGAAGAGGGTTATTATCTGAAATTCTCTTTTTTTCAAGGCGTTGAGTACTTATTCTGAGGTTTTTCTATGCTATATTGATATTTGGTTCTTAACAGTTTTTGATAAATGTTAACCATCTCTTCTTTCAAATCTTTGTCCTCATATGTTATCTTTCTAACCACAACATTGTATACCAATATACTATTAGGAGTCTCTCCATCCTTTGCCTTGGCAAGAATAGAATTATAAGAATCATATTTTTTCCAGGTTGCAAGATGTATACTCTCAAAATCACGTTTAAATGTTTCTTTATTGGAGCTTTGAATATTAGGCTTGTTCCTGTAACATAAATAAATGCAAATTCAATTAACTTGTGAATTAATAAAATTGTTTTCTAATCTTAATTGTTAAACATACACTTTCAATATCTTACCAAATAAACCCCATCCTTGTCTTTTCTTTCCCCTTGAAGCTTGATTGTACTAATCCTTGCTGTGTGTCTAAATGAAATACTAGAAATCTCCAAAATGGTGATGTTGTAACTTCTATAAATCCCATAATCACTTTACTGAAATCTTGGCAAGTATAAGGCTCAGTGTCATATCTAATGTTTTGGATATTATAACCATGAGGGATATCCACAATAACTAGGGAGTATTCTTTTTTAGGAACAATATTTGCAAGTTGTTCACAATCACCTAATATCACTTTATATTGAACAATGTCGAGCCCATTCTAAATGTGGTGATCAAGGGTGTCATCAAGTTGAACATTTTAAACACATCTCCTTCTTTCTCTTTCAAACTTCGCTTTTTGAATAAAACTTTTGAAAGTTTCAGGTACTCCATCTACATTCTTCTTTGGCATCTTTAATGGAACAAACAAACATATTGTTATATAACTATAACTATTAAAATAGAAACAAATTAACTTACAAATGGATAATATGAATGTAATAAATCAACATACCTTTTTGAATGCAACAAAAAATTGTTTCAATATTGCTAAAGAGCTTGAATCTGGATAGTTGAGTTTAAGATCATCCCAATTTTCTTCATTCAACATCTTGACCATTTCCTCTTGTATTTTCATATACACCTTGAGACTAAATAAATAATAAATAATGTTAAACTGAAAAAATTAATTTTCTTTTCATAATATAAATAAAAATAACTCAACAAACTTACTTTTTAAATTCATCACACATTTATTCCATTGACAATTCTCCCGACCTAACACGTGATGATATAATTATGATAACTTTATCATCCTTCACTCCTTGTACTCCAAGGTGTTATAGTCATATCATCTAAAAGATTTTTTATGTCAGGACTTGTCTTACTTGTGCCACATATCAATGGTTTAGCCTTCTTAACTCTCTTATTTTTTATACTAATATTTTCCCATAGGGTGAAGATCTCATCTATCAAATCCCGTACCTGCCCATTTCTAAATCCCAATTGAAAATAACTATCCACAGCTCTAAAAATATCACTTCCTTTGCGATTTTTTTCTTTTGTATTTTTATCATCAAGTGGGAATCCTATTTCCATACAACATTGCTTCTGAAACTTAACATCAACATTTCATCTCTCCCCATGACATATTTCACAAAATTTATTATGGATAAATCTCACCCTTTGAATGAAAGTCATAGACATTTTGTACTCATTGTCTGTGTTATGATCCCATGTGAGTAACTTTGCTTCTAAATTTGTTAAACCGACATAAATTATGCATTTGATTGTCTCAAAAAGAGGATTATTGGGATATTCTTGCATCAATTCTCTTCTATACTATGTAGAATGATTTCCTCCAATCACATAATATGTGTAGTCAAAACATTTTGATCTATCAAATTCTCCCCTCGTAGAAACTTCCATTGGGTCAACAAGAACTAGGTAGTCAACCACATGTGCATATGGATTGTACCTAACCAATGCTTTCAAATTGTGAATATGCAAGTGATGTGGTTTTCTAATTTGATATTTTTCCTGCCTTTTTGTGGGTTTATAAAGTTGTTTCACATTCAACTGAAATGTGTGGCCATCATCAACTAAGTTTGTCATCCTCATTCTATTTCAAATGGCATTTTGTGTTGTTTTCATAATACCATCCTCTAGATTATCACCTGGTGTTATTATTTTTCTGCTACCTTTAGGACTTTCGCTATAATACTCTCGTCTAACGATGTCTTCTTGAACATTAACACCAATTGTTTTCTTCCTCTTATGATTTAAATGTGTTTCATCTAAATCAATGATTTCTTCATAATCAATAGGAATAGACTCATCATCAGCCATTGCTCTTTTGCATTTATCTTGTTTGTTCTTTTTGTGAGGAGTGATAACCTCATTAGAACTAATCTCAACAAAATATTCATTTGGATTTTCCTCATTTTCAAACGTAACCCTTTTAAAATTTCTAGAATGAGGAGTTTTCTTTCTTCTTTCATGTTCTTCTCTGTCTACTCTTGCAGGTTCAACCTCCATTACTTCTTTTTTTTGTTTTCCTTCCTTCTTGTGTCTTTTCAATATGAAAAGACTTGATGATATCCATGCTATTATTCTCTGTAGAGTAAATCCCCACTAACATATGTGAAAGTCATTCAACAAAATCCTGTAAAAATAAAATATAACATTTTCATGTTAAATAAAATTAAAACATTACCATGATACTAAAAATAATAAACGACACAAAAATAGAAATAAAAAACTTACATTTCCTTTCTCAATGTCATCAACGATGAATGCACATAATTATGAAAAGTATTCACTCTTGTTATAATTTCTCAATTTGAAACAATATCTAAAATTGATATAAGTTCTCCCTTGTTTGGCAAGTGCATAAACATTATTTGTGGCTGGCACCAAGCATATATCTCATAACAAGCCAAGTGCTTGATAATTTCCTTGCACATATCCTAATTCGGCACAATACAAATATGTATGATCTACATTGTTGCCTTGCTTGTCTTTAATAAACCAAGAATATCCCAGTTTGTTTTCACCTTCCACAGATTTCCACTCTCTAACATTCTTCATTGCCTTTGATAGCTCAATTGTTATGATATCATTTTTTTTCCTAACATTCATGGAGGTTCCAGTTGCATTTTTGGATGCCATTATTGCAGGTCGTGATCCAGATATATTCATAGATAATCTCTTTCCTTCCATTTTCCTATATTAAGATAAAAAAATAAAAAAAATTAGGCATTTTACATTATAATAAACTAAAAAACAACAACATTGAATATAAAAACTAATTTTAAAAAAAAAAAATCAAAATTTACCATTGACCATCCATGACGCATCCTTTCATGGATGGTCACCATATGTTCTATATATATGGAACACTCATCATTGTAATAACATATTCACATACAATATCATCTCTTATGAAAAATCAACAATATGCACCCATAAATGTGATTTGAATAGTAAAATTCAAAAGCAATCAGAAAGAAGAATTTGGGTGCACTTAAGGGGCATAATTGTGCACAATTTTATAGATTTGTTAATTTATTTCATCTAATAAATCCTATTGCATGTGCATTTTTCATAATTAAGGACACACATAGAACATGGTATAATTCAACAGAGAGATCGAAGACATGGAATATGCACATAGAATCTACAACCATGAAGATGAAGTCAGGGGATTTTATGTCAGCATGGGTAATGCAGGAACATAATCAAATGGGAGAAGGCAAGGAGGAGAGCAATTTTTTTTTCAGACCATAAAGAGTCTGCAAAGATATGTGTTGAGCTATAAATATGATAATGAGAGGCTCATGAAATCTCAAGAGTAGCAAAATGGCTTCAACATCAAGTTACTGTAGATCCTGAATAGGATAGATAAGAAGGTGGATAAGGAGACGTATTCAAGAAAGTCAAAGGATCACAGATATTATGCCAAAAAGGAAGCGTCTAGAACTGTTGTTAGACATCATCATCAAACACCAAAAAAATAGTTGGAAGAGAAGAAATTGATTCAAGTTTATCTCTTGTCATAAAGCATAGGAGTTTTGGAGTAGATGAACCAAAAGGGGAAATGAGAAAGATTAAATCTCCTACATTTGATGGTGAGGAAAATAAAGATGAATATGCAGATACTTGGATATTGGGGATGAAGAAGTACTTCCAAATTCACAATTATTCCTCACAGACAGAAGGTAGAATTGCAATTTACCAGCTAAAGGGAAAAACATCAATGTGGTGGGACCGGTTTGTACAAATAAAGCACAATGATGAGAGGAACATCACTTGCACGAAATTCAAAAATTATTTTTAGAAGAAATACTTGTCCATGCATTATTATGATAGGAATATGAAGGATTTGTTTGAAATAAATCTTGGTAGCATGACCATGGATGAATATGAGAGAATATTCTTCGAGTTGTTGAGGTGTGTTGATTTCATCAAGGACGAGAAGGTCAATATTCAAAGGTTCCTGAGTGGGTTACCTTAAATATTCAGTGATAAGATACAATATGATGACCTCAAGACATTGGAGGATTTCATAAGGAGATCCAAATGCCTTTATGATCAACATGGAGGAAGACCAAATTTCCAAAAGGCTTGGGAAGACAATAAGAAATGTAAGATGGAGCAGAGGAAGAAAGGGAACAAGCAACCATGCTTCAAAAATAGTTCTCAAGGGAAGCCAGCTCAAAATAACACCAAAATGAAAGAGTCATTGGGAAAAATACCAAGTATCCTATTAAATGTTGGGGTTGTGAGAGAGATCACAAGTATATAAATGTCCCTCATACAGGTGAAAGAATCAAGACTATTCACAATGTACAATAGGATGATACAATTGAGGACATGGCAAGAAGCATACCAAGGATCTATGTAGTCTTGGACAACAAGAAAGTTGAATTCCAGTGTCACATGATTTAACTGGAAGGTATGATCAATGATCAACCTATATCTATTTTAATTGATTCAAGAGCTAGTAATAGTTACATAGATCATAATCTTGTTGAGAGATTTCATTTGTAAATAAGCAAGCTTGGGAAATCTTGGCTAGTTCAGTTAGCTACAAGAACTAAAAGAAGAAACAGTGAGATGGTTAAGGATTGTCTAATGGACACGAATGGACTAAGTACAAAGGAATATTTGAACATCATACCTTTAGGTTCATATGATTTCCTAATTGGTATGGATTAGTTAGATAAGCATCATGTTGTTCTAAATTGTTATAACAAGACTTTTACTTGTTTGGATGAGGAAGGAAACTTGAGAATATTTTAGGGTATTCCAAGGGCAGTATCTATCAAAGAAATTTCATCCTTGCAGTTGAAAATAATCTTCATGAAAGGATTCCAAATTTATGCAGCTCATTTGGAAGAGGCAATTATGGATAAAGTTCCAGGTACTAAAGATCATTCCATGTTGAAAGAATTTGAATATGTATTTACAAATAAACCAGGGTTTCCATTGAAGAGATATATAGATTTTGTTTCCAATGAAGAGGTATGTAGGTTTCTCCATTAATCCGATGCTTAGAGTTGCCCCATTATCCAAGACTCCTTATAGGATGAGTACACCAAAGTTGAAAGAATTGCAAATGCAGCTTGAAAATATTTTGAAGAAGGGGTATATACACCCAAGTGTGTCACTTTGGGGTGCCCCAGTGTTATTTGTGAAGAAGAAGGATGGAACTTTAATACTATGCATTGATTTCAAACAGTTGAATAAGGTGACTGTGAAGAACAAATATCATTTTCCAAGGATAGATGATTTTTTTGACAGCTGAAATATGCCAAGATGTTTTCCAATATTGATCTTAGATCAGGCTACCATCATATGAGGATTAAATAAGAATATATTAGCAAGACAACATTTAGAACAAGGTATGGACATTATGAGTTTACAATGGTGCCATTTGGGTTGTCAAATGCACCATTTGTGTTCATGTGTTTGATGAATGGAATTTTCATAAATTACTTGCATAAGTATTTCATTGTCTTCTTGGATGACATACTTATCTACTCTAAGTATGAAGAAGAGCATGAACAACACTTGAGGATGGTGCTACAAGTATTGAGAGAGCATCAATTGTATGTTAAGTTGAGAAAGTGCTCATTTTATCAGAAGCAGATTCACTATTTGGGCCATATCATTTCAGAGGAAGGAATAACATTTCACTCTCAAAAGATAAAATCCATTGAAGGATGACCAACACCAAATAATGTTTCATAGGTGAGATCGTTCATGGGACTTTCATGTTATTATAGAAGATTTATTGAAGGTTTTTCAAGGATTACACATCCAATCACCTATTTGCAAAAGAAGGGTGTGAAGTTCGAATGGACTTCTGAATGTAAAGAAAGGTTTCAACATTTGAATAATTTATTGACAAGTACACCAATCTTGAATATTGTTGATCCAAATGAAGAATTTATTTTGTGCATAGATGCATGCAAGGAAGGGCTCAAGGGAGTCCTTAGCCAAAATGGGCATGTGATATGTTATGAGTTAAGGAAGTTGAAATAGAATGAGAGACATTGTGCCACTCATTATTTAGAATTGGCAGCCATAGTTCATGCCTTAAATATGCGGAGACACTATCTTATGGGAAAGAGATTTGAGCTAAGGACAAACCATAGTGTTTTGAAATATTTGTTTAGACAACCAACCTTGAATTCCATACAAATTAGATGGTTGGAATTTTTTAGTGAGTATGAATTTGATATAAATCATATCAAAGGAATGGAGAACAAGGTGGTCGATGCACTTAGTATTAGGGTGCATGCGATGAATTCTACATCCATTAGCATGTACAAATGTGATTTAAAAGACATAATTTTGGAAGCCACAAAATCATATCAGATTTACGTGCAAACAAAAGAAATATTACAGCAAGGTAATTCTTAGCAAAAACTTAAAGATTATGAGTTGAGAGATGATGGAATCCTCATGTACAGGGGCAAAGTATATGTTCCTAAATATCAATAGATGAAAAATATGGTGTTGATATATATGCATAATGTTCCTTATGTTGGGCACCCAAGCTACCAGAAAACCATTGCAATTGTAAAGAGCCAATATTTTTGGCCCGGTATGAAGAAAGAAGTGGTTGATTATATAGCCAGGTGTCTAGAATGTCATAAGGTAAAGTCTAAGAACATACATCTAACTATATTGCTACAACCATTTCCCATTCCTGACTGGAAATGGGAAGTAGTGACAATTGATTTTATCACCAAGTTTCCCAAAACAATGAAGCATCATGATTCCATCATGGTGATGGTGGTGGTGGATAAGCTAACCAAATCTCCTCATTTTATTCCAATGAAACTCACTCACATGGAAGATAACATTGCAAATATTTACATGAGAGAAATTTCCATGCTACATGGTGTGCCTAAGGCAATTGTTTTTGATAGAGATCCCAAATTTACATCAAATTTTTGGAAGGGATTATTTAAAGGATTTGGGACAAATCTGAATTTTAGAATAGCGTGTCACCCAGAATCAGACGGGAAAATAGAGAGAGTCAATCAGGTGATTGAAGATATTTTGAGAATGTATGTGATGGATAAACCATCAAAGTGGTACGACTATCTAAATTTAGTGGAGTTTGCTTATAATAATGGATATCATGCATCATTAAATATGAGCATGTTCGAAGTATTATATGGAAGAAAATGCAACACGCCAGTGATATGGGACAACCCAACAGACAGAGAAGTGGTTGGGATAGAATTGCTCAAAGAAATGGAAGAGAAGATGGTGAAAATAAAGAAAAATTTAAAAGTTTCTCAAGACAGGAAGACAATTTATGCAAATAAAGGAAGAACGCACAGAGAATTTAAAGTGGGCAAGCATGTATTCTTGAAAGAAAAAGCTAAGAAGAGTTCATTTAAATTGGGAAGTTTCCCAAAACTAGCAACAAGATATTGTGGACCATTTGAGATTCTACAAAGGATTGGTCATGTTGCATGCATTCTTGCACTGCCTACATCCATGTTGCATTCATAATGTATTACAGGTGCCTTTGCATAAAAAGTATGTGTCTGATGAAAATAATGTAATTGATTGGAATGTGATTTAGGTGGAGAAAGAAAGCAACTTCTTAGTTCAATCGATGTGCATATTGGACAGGAAATTCAAGTTTCTATGGAATCAAGCAATGGAGTTGGTAAAGGTTCAATGGACCTGTTACGGTCCTAAATATGCAACATGGGAGCATGGGGATGCCATGCGAGAGGAGTACCCACATATTTTTGGATTTTTTTGAAGACTTTTGTTTATACATGTGTATATAATCCATTAAGGATAATGAATAAATAAGGGGGAGGGGAATGTAATACCCCTAGGCTGAACCCTGATTGTAAATTTACATATGCTATATAGGCTGGTGAGTCAGGATGTTTTGGTCCAGAGTGCCTTTGTGTGTGTATGTTTTGAGGCCAGACGACCTGTGTGATTTTGGTCAAAGAGCCTATGTGTTGAAAGTCTAGTGAGCATAGAAAATGTAATATGTAATCACACACGATTATATTAATAAAATACATCATTGTTGCATAACAATTCAAATGAAAGAGTATGGGGGGCTAGGACTCCAGAAGAGAGAAAGGGAGCTAAGGCATTAAGAAAGAGGGGTTAAGTCAAGGGGGCTTAAGCCAAGGGAATATTATAATATTATTCCTAAGTCCTAAAATATTATGAAATTATTTTATCCTAAGTTCCTAAAGGTAGGGAATAAATATCCAAGTGGATTCAAAGGTGGTCCATAAGATGACAAGTCTCAAGTTAAGAGCATGCAAATATATTGTTTGGAATTAGTGTAATTTGTATTCATTCTTCTCATTCCATCCATCATTTGTACCTTATCTAGATAACGTAAGATGAAGTTGGTTACCCTATAAATATTTGGGGGTTTGGGTGGAAGAAGTAGGTTGTCAGGCATGTAAATCATTCTCCTTGGGTGAGAGAATTGTTGGGGATAGTTTTCCTATGTGTTATGTTGATGAGTGTTGAAATCTTGAGAAACCTTATGCTCCAGGTACCATAGATATCTAAGACTTCTTGGTCAGCATGTTGTTGAAGCCCTAGAAGGGAAGTGGGACAATCGAAGGAATATTGAGCAGAGAAGGGGTACACTTCCTCGGGTGGGACAGTTTGTAGGGAATGAGAGGTTGTGAGATGGTGACTGTTGCTGGAGTTGGCACCTGAGCCTGTGATTTATTGTGTTACTGGTCTGACCTTATTTTGGATTAGGTAACCTTTTACCTAGGGGAGTCATATCCCCAGCTCGGGGGTGACCTGTAATTGAGAGTATATGAATAACAGAGTCCACATCTAGGAGGAATGTCTAAGGTCTGCAGTCAGTCATTGATTTTGATTAAAAGATAAGTATATTTTATGTGTTTGTTATGAATGTTTTACGATTAATTATGTTATTGTTGTTATGGTATTATTGTTATAATTATGCTTGAGGATTATATGTTGTTAGGAATGCATGTGTGTTCATATGCATGACATATTAAGTTAATAAATGGTATCAGAGCTAATTTTCGAGTTTGTTGGTAACGAAGAACGTTACATTGTGGTATCAGAGTAAATAATATTGGTAATAAGACTCAACTAGGTGGTTTGGTACGTTACATTGTGGTATAAGAGAAGAGAATTTTTGTGTGGCGTGGCCCAGCTTGGGATTAGGGATGTTACATGATCACATTTTCCATGTCTTAAGAAAGTCCTGCTTAATTTTATTTTGCAATAAAATTTATATCTTCTCATCTTTCTCCATATCAACTAAGAAAGTCCTTTGTCTCCACAATAAAAGTGTATGTACTTCCCTTCTTCTATCTCTCCAATTCAATCTACCTCAATTACCTACTTCTCTAGAGAATGTTTCACTATTATTTACAACATTTTTAGCAATAATATCTAAAGTTAAATACTAAGAGTAGAGTTTAGGGAGAAAAAAATACCATGTCTGGGTATCCATATCCAATAAATTCCATGTGTAAGAGACATGTGTTGGGATAAGTGTGTCATACACCCTGTATTGGTGTAGTGCAATAGAGAATAAATGTAGAGCAGTGGTGGGGAATAATTGTTGAGTAGTGGAAGGGAGTAAATGTTGAGAAGTGATAGGGAATAACTTGCTAGTGGTTTCTAGCAAGTAGAAATGGAAAACCATAAGTGGTTTATGGTTTTACTATGCCTATTTACTTAGTGCTAGGGCTAAATGAAAACTAGTGTAAGTTTTATATTAAAGGTGAAATTTGTCCATAATTATGCTATTGTTGAACACTCTTGTCAAGAGCACAAAGACTTTGTATTATAGCCTTTTAGTTGTTGAATAATACATTGAGTGTGCTTTAGAGTGTGGGATTTTCCTTCCTAAAGGGATTTCCCTATGATATCATGTTATTAGTGGTTTGTTGTTTATTTCATGTGTTTTCAACTATTATGTGTCCAATTTTTTCACATTATTCTCTCATGCATTAGTGTAGGAAATGTATTATGTACCTATGCCTCCTTTCATTTGGTATTGGAGCTTAATCACATTTGATCCAAGGTTTTAGGGACAAGGTTTTTTATATAATATTTTTTTGAGTGGGATCTTGTGTAGAATGAAATCTTGTTGTGGGGAAATGGAGAACACATCTTGATTAGAAATGGAGAAGATTAATGGCACTAACTTTGAGCTGAGGAATATCAAGATGGAAGATCTTTTCAAAGATCGAGACCTATGAGTTGCAATAATTGGAAGAAAACCTATTGATCTGAAATATGAAGAGTGGGTAGTGTTGGAGAGAAAGTTGAAAATCATTATAGGGATTTGTTTGGCCAATTTGTTATTATTGAATGTTTTTGAAGAAAAAATTGCAACAATTCTCTAGAAGAAGTTAGGGGATTTATATCAAGCTAAATTTGGTTAATAATTTTTTTCTGTGAAAAAAGTTGTTTTCATTGAGAATGGGTGATGGTGATTATATAGCTAAGAACTTGAATGCATTTAATGCTATTATGACCTAGTTGATTTTAGTTGGAGTGAATATGGATGAGGAGGATTGATGTATGACCCTTTTGTGTTCTTTGCTAGATTCATGGGACAACCTAATAGTGTCCCTTGGTAGCACTGCAAGAAATTGGTGCTTGATAAGGTCGTGGCTTCTTTACTCTTAAAGGAGGTGATTCATGAGCATCGTCATCAACATGCAAGTGGAGGACAACTCAGGGCCCTAGTGCGCATTTTGAATTTTAAAGATGGCAAGTCACAAAAGTATCTTGAAAAGATTGTAATTAAAGAAGTTCTTAAGTGATAAGAGGTTGAACCATCACGTGAGCTCGATGGAGATTGCACTTTATTTAATATAAATAATAGTAGTACATATTTGAAGCATTTTCTCTTATTTGTCTGTACCAATCATTTATTGTAATAAGGATTAGTAGCTGAAAGCTTTTACTTTGATAGGATAGCTCTAAAGTAGTCGAAGGGAAAAGCTCTATGAGCCTTTTTTGTATAAATATGTGTATTGTTGCCCAAATGAGGTTGCTGAAAGTTATTTGAAGTTGTTATTGTTGAGGTTGTTGAAGCTTATCGAATTTGTATGAGGCCATGTACCTATCATTTGAATGAATATAACAGAGAAGCATTGATCCAAAATGTCTGGTATTGTTGTTACTGTGTCTATCTAAATGAATTGTAGGATTTTTGTTTAATTGCATTTCTTTGTTATTACTTTTTCATGTTATGAATGCATTGCATGTTTGAATGTATGAATCTGTGAGGATTAGATAAGTTTCAATTGTTTCTCTTCTATGAGCTTATGCAAGGAGTGCATAATGTCTGCAAGGAGTGCGTTGACAATATATTTTGACCTAGAAGCTCAAGAGAGATAACATGAAGCTTTGTTTACAAAGAGTGCAGAGGACCACACAAGGTGTGCATAGGCAGAAACACATTTAACGCCATATTGTTCAGGAGGAACAATTGAGTCATGTAAGAACTGTTGCAAGGAGTGCACAGTAGCCCATAAAGGGTTTAAATTGAGAGAAACATGTTGCAAGGTGTGCTCAGGGTCGACTTTTGGCTAAGTGTCGAAGAAGTCATTTTGAGAAGTGCAAGGAGTGTGTAAGAAGAAACATTCTAATAAGTTTAAAAGTTTCGAGGAGGATCAATCTTAGAAGAGATAGCGGACGAGAATTCTTCAGTGGGGAGGATCCCATTGAAAATTTCACAATCAACGAGCAAGCTCCATTAAGAGGAATCAAGATCTTTCCAGACCGCGAGAACTGGGGGAGTTGCACGGAGATAGTCTTCGAAGTTCTTCGACACTTCGTGTATTCGGAGGTTTGGAAGTATTCAAGGAGCGAGATCGCTGAAATCCCAAAGATGTGAAGTAAATCGAGGAGGATACATGGCAGCAGATCAGAGAGTCCGGGAGATAAATCTCCAGGAGATTTGCGTTTAGAAAAGAGCAATTTATGCCAAAGTCGCGAAGGACGAAGAGATATGGACCATTGGATCTGGGAAGGACACGTGGTGGATATCTGTGTGCTCTGGGAGAAGAGTGCTTTGGAGGAAATCGAGAGTGGTGAAGCCAAAACTCCCGAAGGCCAAATTGTCGGAGTCAATTGTGATCTTCGATCTTAGAAGGACACGCGTCGTCAAATCGTGGAATCCATAAGTGTGCACTCCAGAGGAAAAGATGAGGAGGAAGTGGAGTCGTTGACTAGAAGTCGTCTGAAGCTCGAGAGGTAATAAGCTAATCCTAGTCGTCCATTGTTGGAACACGTGGCGTCAAATCTATCACTCTGGTGATAGGACACTTCGGAGAAATCGAAGAGTAAGTTCTTGAAGGTCGAAAGTCCCAAAGGCCAGAGTCAACATGAGTCATTGATAAACGAAGGGACACGTGGAGAGTGGATATTCACTCTGGAGAATAGTCACTTCGAAAGAAGTGAAGTGTGAAGGCACGAGAACTCTTGAAGGACGAAGCGTCGGAGTTCATATGAGATGCCCATTGGAAAAGGAAGCGTGGTGAAATATCTGTCACTCTGGAGGATTGACACTCCGAGAGAAAGAGGAGCAGAGAAGCATTGACTGGAAGTCGTTCAAAGTGGGAACAAGGGACGAATCTTGACCATTGATTGAGGTGAGCACGTGGCGCTCGATCCATAGCTCCGGGTATGAATCACTTTGGGGAAAAGGGTGTTTGGAATGATTGGAACTCCCGAAGCTGGAGTCTCGAAGTGAATTACAGTCGTTGGCTGTTAGAGAAGCATGAGTCGTAGATCTTTTTCGGGTGATTTCGTTGATCCGAAGTTCGGGGAAAAAGGAGTCAGTTGCACTCAAAACCGTCGAAGCTCAAAGTCGCGAAGGGGGCGAGTCGGAGGTTATAGCCCATGGTCATAAGGAAGAGAGGCCTAGCAAAGGATCTAGTGCTTTTCGTTTAGAGTTACCAGAAGTGCCAAAAAAAGGGTGTGTGGGTGATTCAAACCTACGTGGCTAACCGAAGAGGGTCTAGCAGAGGCCTGAAGAGCTAATTCGGCTTGGTGTATTGAATATTCTCGACCGGGAGGTTGAGCAGCCCCGATGAGTGAAGGGGGGTCTGCGTCAAGTGGTATCAGAGCCAAAGTTTCTTTTGAGCTCTGTGTGAAGGAAACATTTAGCACCATGCCGCCTAGAATATGTGGAGAACGACCTGTAGAAAATCCAGTTGTGGAAAGGGAGATGAGAGAACTCCACGCAAGATTAGATGTTATGGAGACAACACAAAGAAGATCACCTGATGTTGGAGACGTTAGTGATGCAGAGAGAAAAGAAATGGAAGTTGAAGGAGATGCAAGGGAAGATGTTGTAAAAGAACACTTGTTAAAAGTTGTTGTCAAATTGGGAGCAAGAGAAAAAATAGAAATCCCAATGTACGAAGGAAACTTAGATGTTGAAGAATTGTTGGATTGGATAAGATAAATGGAAAAATACTTCAACTATGAAGAAGTTGATGATGAGAAGAAAGTAAAACATATTGTTACTAGATTGAAGGGACACGCATCACCGTGGTGGGATGAACTACAGGCTGACAAAAGAAGCAAAGGAAAGAAAAATATCAAGAACTGGGATAGAATGGTAGCCAAGATGAAATCTAAATTCATACCCCAAGACTATCAAATAAATATGTTCAGGAAATTACAGAACCCGAGACAGAAAGGATTGGTAGTAAAAGAATACATAGAGGAGTTTTATAAGTTGAACATCAGGGTTGGACAGAGAGATAAATATGATGAAAAGGTTGTCAAGTATATTAATGGCCTAAGATATGAAATACAGGATGAAATCAACATGATAATAGTGAGGACAATGGAAGATGCTTATCAGATTGCACTGAAGGAAAAAGAGAAATTGGCCAGGAAACAGAGATAGCAAAGCAGAGGAAGAAGTCTAAACAGAGGTAAAGGAATTGTCCATGACAAGGCACAAAATCCCAAGGTTGAGACTGGAAAACCACACAGTCACTCAGAAAGTGGAGGAAGTTCCTGAGGGAGACAATATGGTGGAAGGAATGCTTTTCCTTGAGGAAGAGGAAGAGGAAGAGGAGGAGAGGTGAAGTGTTATGTCTGTGGAAAAAAAGGACATGGGTCTTGGGAATTCCCCGAGAGAAAGAAAGAAGGAGGAGGTGAATCTCACATTTCCGAAGCATAGAGGCAGAATGTTGAGGTAGAAGGTGCAGAAGATGGGAGATCCTTGATGATGAAGAAGGTTCTCTTGAAGCCAAAGCAATAAGTGGAGAACCCAGTGCAGAGGAACAATTTGTTCATAATTTCTTGCAAGACCAAAGACAGGGTATGCAAGGTGATAATTGATAGTGGGAGCACTGATAACTTGGTATCCACATAAATGGCGGATAATTTCGAGTTGGAGACAAGTGCACATCAAAGTCTGTATAGAGTCTCATGGTTGCAGAATGGACACCAGGTAATGGTAACTAAACAATTCCAAGTTGAATTTAAGATAGGAGGATATAGAGATGAGATTTTGTGTGATGTGATTCCCATGGATGTATGTCATGTCTTGTTGGGGAGGCCATGTAAGTTTGACAAAAATGTCATTCGTAGAACGCACATGATACTACCAATAGAGGATAAGAAGGTGAAGGAAGACGTTAGCACAAGTATACTTCTCATGAGTGGGAAGGAACTCCTAAGTGAAGTCAAGAAGGAATAAGAAATGCAATTTGTTGTGGTGATGAAACCCATAGTCATCCTTACAAGTCCTTATATGGATGATCTTCCTGAAGAAATTCAGGAGTTGTTAGAAAATTTTGTTGACATAGTAGTGGATGAGTTACCTCACTCATTACCACCCATTAGGCGTATCAACCATGACATTGATCTCATACAAGGAGAGAGTCTACAGAACAAAGCAGCATACAGATTGACACCTCAAGAGAATGAGGAGGTAAAGAGACAAGTCCAGGATTTGATGGACAAGGGTTTAGTCAGACAAATCTTGAGTCCATGCGCAGTACAAACTGTGTTGAGTCTGAAAAAAAGATGGAGGATGGAGAATGTGTACAGACTCAAGAGCCATAAACAAAATCACCATCATGTACAAATTTCCTTTGCCAAGGATGGATGACTTAATGGATTGTCTGAGCGGAGAAAATTGTTTTTCAAAAATAGACCTGAAAAGTGGATATCACCAGATAAGGATGAGAGAAGGTGATGACTGGAAAATAGCCTTCAAAATGAATGAAGGGTTGTATGAGTGGCTTGTTATGCCATTTGGATTGAAAAACGCCCCAAGTACTTTTATGAGGTTGATGAATGAGGTATTAAAATATTTTATTGGTAAGTTTGTGATTGTATATTTAGATGATATATTAGTCTTCAGTGAAATTGAAGAAGAGCATTTGAGGCACTTAACATTAGTGATGAGAAGATTGCAGCGGGAGAAGCTACTAGTAAATATGAAGAAATCCTCTTTTATGAAGACAAAACTCATTTACTTGGGTTTTGTAATCTCTTCAATTGAATTGAAGATGGATCCAGAAAAGGTGAGAGCAATCAAAGAATGGTCATCGCCAAGGAGCATATTCGAAGTGAGAAGCTTCCATGGATTAGCAAGTTTCTATCGAAGTTCATTATAAATTTTAGTGGCACTTGTGCACCTATATTAGATATGGTGAAGAAGAGACACAAGTCTTTTAAGTAGACAGAAGAAGTTGACAAAAGTTTTAGGATATTAAAGGAGAAGATAACAGAACAATCGATTCTAGTCTTTCCAGATTTCAGGAAGATGTTTCAAGTACAATGTGATGCTAGTGGAGTAACAATTGGAGCAGTATTTAGCCAAGATAATAGGTATGTTTCATATTTCAGTGAGAATCTGAATGACACCAAGAGGAAGTACTCCACATATGATAAAGAATTTTATGCAATAATTCAAGCATTAAATAAATGGAGGCACTACCTTGCTCCAAAAGAATTTGTTTTGTACATCGATAATCAGGATTTACAATTCATAACCAGATAGGAGAAGTTAAATCAAAGACATGCTAAGTGGATAGAGTTTATGCAAAATTTCACTTTTTTCATTAACATATTTCTGCTAATGCTAACAAAGTTGTTGATGGATTGAGTAGGATATGTCTGATTCTGCAGGAATTTCAAGTGAAAACCTTAGGGTTCGAACACCTTAAGGAGATGTATTGGGATGATCCAAATTTTAAAGAGGCATATGAATCATGTGCAAATACTATGCTCAAAGACAGAAGTTAGTGGACAGAGTATCTGATTCAAGATGGATTGTTGTTTAAAGGTAGCCAGTTGTGCATACCAAAGTTCTCGATGAGAGATAATATGTTGAAGGAAAAACATAGTGGAGGTATAGCAAGACATTTTGGCCATAACAAGACATATGCACAGTTGAAAAACTCATAGTATTGGCCAGGTATGAGGGAAGAAGTGAAGAAATTTGTAAACATATGTAAGATTTTCTAGCATTCAAAAGGAAAGCGACAGAACACTGGGTTATATCAACCATTGCTTATTCCAGATAGACCTTGGGATGCAATAAGCATGGATTTCATGTTGAGATTTCCAATAACACAAAGGGGAAGTGATTCCATATTTGTTGTAGTTGATAGATTCTCAAAGATGGCACACTTTATCCCATGCCAGGAAACTAGTGATGTAACACACATTGAAAATCTATTTTTCAAGGAAGTTGTGAGACTCCATGGGTTTCCCAAGAGTATTGTCTCAGATAGGGACACTAAATTTGTTGGTCATTTCTAGAGGACATTATGGAAGAAACTGGGGTCAAAACTGTCCTTTAGTTCAACATATCACCCTCAAATGGATGGAAAGACTGAGGTGGTAAATCAGAGTTTAGGAAATTTGCTGAGGAGTCTGGTCACTGAACCTCATAGCCAGTGGGATCAGATTCTGTCACTAGAAGAGTTTGCATACAATGACTCACCAAATAGGAGTACAGGAAAGAATCCATTCCAGATAGTATATGGAATGAATCCAAGAGGAGTATCATAGTTGAGATATTTGCAGCAAGATGAATTCAGAAGCATTGGAGCAGAAGACTTCACTGCAGAAATGCAGAAGTTTCATAATCATATCAAAGAGTAGTTGCAAAACAACCACATAGAATATAAACGCAGATTTGATCAATATAGGAGAGAACTTCAATTTTAAGTGGGAGATCAAGTTCTGGCACATCTCAGGAAAGAAAGGTTCCCAAGGGGAACATATAACAAATCGAAATTGAAAAAGATAGGACCGTGCAAGATCCTAAGGAAATTTGATGCAAATTCTTATGAGAAAGATCTACCAAAGGATGTGGGCATATCGCCCATATTCAACATTTCAAACCTGTACCCTTACAGGGAGGATGACACAAAAGGATTAGAAGATCAAAAAAAGATCTAGTGGGAGAAGCAGATGCCTATAGCAGAAAAGCCACAGAATCTCAGGGATGATTTTAGGGGCTAAATTTCGTTCATGGGCTAATTTTCCATGTTTTTTCCCAAAACAAGATTCATTATTCTAAAAATGATTCGCCCAAATTTTATAGGATAAAATTATTTTACCTTAAAAATCGCCAAAATTTTATACAAACTATATAAAATCCTTAGAAATTTGAATATTTAAAAAAAAATATCGCCAAACATTTATAGTTGGCATATGAAGAATTAGTAAGATTCTCCAAGGTTTCTACATTTAAAAATAAATTTCCATCCTTAAAATCATCCATGTCGCAGATGGAGGAGATCATAGATCAGAGGATTGGTGAGAAGACCAGGAAGAAGACTTATTTTGAGTATTTGGTAAAGTGGAAAGGACACCCAATAGAAGATTCCAGTTGGGTAAATGAAGCAGATATTCATAAGCATGGAAAGTCAATGCAGTAGCTCATGGACAAGAGTCCATGATTTTTTTTCCAGAGGAGTATGATGCAGGAACATCATCATCAACATGAAAGTGGAGGACAACTCAATGCCCTAGCCTGCATTTTGAAGTGATTTTGAATTTTAAAGATGTCATGTCACGGAAGTATCTTGAAAAGATTGCAATTAAAGAATTTCTTAAATAATAAGAGGTTGAACCATCGCGTGAGATCGATGGAGATTGTATTTTATTTAATGTAGATAATAGTAGTACATATTTGAAGCATTCACTCTTATCTATCTGTACCAATCATTTATTGTAATAAGGCTTAGTAGCTGAAGGTTTTTACTTTGATAGGATAGCTCTAAAGTAGTTGGAGGGAAAATCTCTATGAGCCTTTTTTGTATAAATCTATGTATTTTTTTCCCAAATGAGGCTACTGCAAGTTATTTGAAGTTGTTATTGTTGAGGTTGTTGAAGCTTATCGAAGTTGTATGATCCCATGTACCTATCAATTGAATGAATATAACAGAGAAGCGTTGATCCAAAATGTTTGGTATTGTGGTTACTGTGTCTATCTGAATGAATGGTAGGCTTTCTGTTTAATTGCATTTCTTTGTTATTACTTGTTCTTATGTTATGAATGCATTTCATGGTTGGACGTATGAATTTGTGAGGATTAGATAAGTTTCAATTGTTTCTCTTCTACGAGCTTATGCAAGGAGTGCATAGTGTCCGCAATGAGTGCGTTGACAGAGTCTATTTTGACTTAAATCTCAAGAGAGATAACATGAAGCTTTGTTTGCAAAGAGTTGAGAGGACCACGTAAGGTGTGCGTAGGAAGAAACACATTTAACACCATATTTTTTAGGAGGAACAATTGAGTCATGTAGGAACTGTTGCAAGGAGTACACAGTCGCCCATAAAGGGCTTAAGTTGAGAAAATCTTGTTGCAAGGTGTGCTCAGGGTCAAATTTTGGCTAAGTGTTGAAGAAGTTGTTTTGAGAGGTGCAAGGAGTGTGTAAGAAGAAACATTCTAAGAAATTTAAAAGTTTTGAGGAGGAACAAGCTCAGAAGAGATAGTGGACGAGAACTCTTCTGTAGGGAGGATCCCACTGAAAATTTTCACAATCAACGACCAAGATCCATTTAGAGGAATCATGATCTTTCCAAACCGTGAGATCGGGGAGAGTTGCACGGAGGATAGTCTTCGAAGTCCTTCAACACTTCGTGTATTCATAGGTTTGGAAGTGTTCAAGGAGTGGGATCGTTGAAGTCTCGAAGCTGCGAAGTAAATCGACGTTGTCAATATCGAGGAGGATATGTGGTAGCAGATCAGAGAGTCCGGGAGATAAATCTCCAGGAGCTAAATCTCCAAGAGATTTGCATGGAGCAAAGAGTGATTTCTTTCGACGTCGTGAAGGACGAATAGATATGGACCGTTGGATTTGGGAAGGACACCTGGCGAAGATATATGTTCTCCGGGAGAAGAGTGCTTCGAAGGAAAGCGAGAGTGGTGAAGCCAAAAATCACAAAGGCTGGATTGTTGAAGCCAATTGTGGCCATCGATCTAAGAAGGACATGCATCGTCATATCATGGAAACCGAAAGTGTGCACTCCAGAGGAAAAACTGAGGAGGAAGCAGAGTCGTTGACCAAAAGTCATCTGAAGCTCGAGAGGTAAGAAGCTAATCCTAGTCATCTATTTTTGGAACACATGGTGTCAGATCTATCACTCTGGTGATAGGACACTTTTGGATAAATCGAAGAGTAATTTCCTGAAGGTCGAAAGTCCCAAAGGCTGGAGTCAACAGGAGTCGTTGATAAATGGAGCGACACGTGGAGAGTGGAGATTTACTCCAGAGAAAAGTCACTCCAGAAGAAGTGAAGTGTGAAGGCACGAGAACTCCCGAAGGCCAGAGTGTCGGAGTTCATCTCAGCCGCATGTTGAGAAAGGGCGTGTGGTGAAAGATCTGACACTCCAGAGGATTGACACTCAAGGAGAAATATGAGAAAAGAAGTGTTAACTGGAAGTCGTCTGAAGTGGGAACAAGGGATGAATCTTGAACGTTGATCGAGGTGAGCACGTGGTGCTCGATCCATAGCTTCGTGTACAAATCACTACAAGGAAAAGGGTGTTTTGAATGCTCGAAACTCCCAAAGTGAATTACAGTCGTTGGTTGTCAGGGAAGCATGAGTCGTAGATCTTCTCCGGGTGATTTCGTCGATACGGAGTTCTGGGTAAAATGAGTCAGTTGCACTCAAAACCGTCGAAGCCCGAAGTTGCGAAGGGGGCGAGCTGAAGGTTATAACGCGTGCTCATAAGGAAGAGGGGACTAGCAGAGGAGCTAGCGCTCGTCATTTAGAGTTACTAGAATTGCCAAGAAAAGGGCGTGCAGGTGATTCGAACCTGCATGGGTAACCGAAGAGGGCATGTGTGAATTAAATCCATGGTCTAGCAGAGGCTCGTAGAGATGTTTCGGTTCAATGTATTGAAGATCCTTGACTGGGAGGTCGGGCAACCCTGAGGATTGAAGGGGGTCTATGTCAGGAGGTGAGGAGGAATATTTTGAATCCACTAATGAAGCCTTCATTGTTCATGGAAGATCAAAAGAGAAAGGAAAGAAGAGAGAAAAGGGTAGATCCAAATCCCACAGGAGACATAAGTGTCTTAGAAATTCCAAGGAAAAATGTTGGAAGTTTGTTAAGGTAGGGAATTATAGAAGGGATTGCAAGGAATAAAAGAAGAATAATAAGAAGGAAAAGAATAATTATGGTGATGAGTCTGAAAATATTCTTAAAAGGATGGTGGAGATGCCTTTATTGTAGCTTTGGAACCCTTGCAAGCTAGAGTGCATGGATGATAGAATCTATAGCTTCCTTCCATCTAAATTCCCATCAATGCTATTTTTTAGTGTATGAGAAATATGATGGTGGGATGGTATACCTTGGTGATGACTCTCCTCTCAAAATAGTTCTTCATGGTATAATCTTGATTAGATTCCCCGATGCTAGAGTAAAGGCGATCAATGGAGTTTTGTCCATTATGGGCCTAGCATGAAGCCTATTATCAGTAATTACACTTAATGATGTAGGTGTGTAGGTTGTTTTCTGTAACAAAGGGTGTAAGATGCTCCAAGGAACTATGGTACTCGCTAAGAGTGCTCATGTGGGCACTTTGTTCTATGTTTTTAGATGCACTATTGAGTGTAATAGTTCTTCGATTTCTACAATAGATATATCTATAGGATCTACACCTTCACAATCAAGTCCTTCTAAACAAGTTCTTGCTTCAAAAAGAAAGTTTCATATAGAGAAGACAATACTATGGCACTAACTGTTGGTCCATATAGGTGAGAAGGGCTTATAGGCCTTGAAAAACAAAAATATTATTAATGGATTTAATGATTGTGCTCTGAAATTTGATTTTTGTGAGCACTGTGTATATTGAAAATAGAACCGTGATCAATTTTATTCTAGTTCTCACAAATCTTTTGAGTTGTTGGACTTAATTCATTCTGATGTGTTTCGTACAATTAAAGTTCCTTCAATTTCTAAGGATTTGTATTGTGTTTCATTCATTTATGATTATTCTAGAAGGATGTGGGTATATTTTCTTAGAACTAAATGTAAGGTTTTTAGTCGATTTAAGGATCTTAAATCTCCTAGATCCAAATCCCATGGGAGACATAAGTCTCCTAGAAATTCCACGAAAAAATGTTGGAACTTCGTCAAGGTAGGGAATTTTAGAAGGGATTGCAAGGAACAAAAGAAAATAATAAGAATGAAAAGAATAATTATGGTGATGAGTCTGAAAAATATTCTCAAAAGGATGGTGGAGATGCCTTTATTGTAGCTTTGGAACCCTTGCAAGCTAGAGTGCATGGATGATAAAATCTATAGCTTCCTTCCATCTGAATTCCCATCAATGCTATTTTTTAGTGAATGAGAAATATGATGGTGGGATGGTATACCTTGGTGATGAGTCTTCTCTCAAAATAGTTATTCATGGTAGAATCTTGATTAGATTCCCTGATGCTAGAGTAAAGGGGATCAATGAAGTTTTGTGCATTATGGGCTAGCATGAAGCCTAATATCAGTAAGCACACTTAATGATGCAGGTGTTGTTGGCCCCGAGATATGATCACTTTTATGACGATTATTATACACTTTTTCCGCATGTACATATGTGTTTTTCATATTTTAAAGGAGCTTTTTTGAAGAATTTCATGATAAAATGGTATGACTGACATAAGGTACGTGTGACTCATGTTGACTGATTGTATTACATATAATTCATCATGTTTTATGATTACCAAGATCTAATTCACATTTTTCTGGTGTTAGAGGGAAAAAACGCACCACGTTTCTGCTTCCGGCACTTGATCTGACACTCCTTCCAGTACTCGTTCCGACACTTGATCTGACACTCTGTCCAGCACTGCGTATTACAGAAAAACGTAGGGTGACTTGGAGGTTATGGTATTGGCGGCCAGTGATGGGAAAATCGAGCACGTGAGTTTTTTTCATGCTTGCCCCCTCCAGCTACTGAGCTCCCGACAACTCAGTTTTAGTTTCTCAAGAGGACGATTATTGGCTCGCTTTGTTTTATCAATTAGGGCATCATTTAATGTAATTTGCCAAAATTAGAAGTGGTTCGACCCTCCTATGGTCGACCACTTGGTCTGTAAACGTTATAAATACCACTGAGGTGGTCAGATGATTGTTAAGTAGCATAAGCATTAGAATTTCCAGTGTGATAGACAAAAAAACGATTTTAGTCTGTTTTGAGTTTTTACATTGCCAGAACTGCATTTTTGAGTTTTTATGGTGAATTCGACCTGCTGAGTTTGTGGTGTTCTTTTAGAGAGTGATCAAAACTTGTTGGGGGGGGCACCAACAGTCTAATAACTGTCTTCGTGTTTGTTTATGCATTTCATAATTTAATTGTTCTCTTTATTTTCTGTACATGCATATTTTTATTTGTGTTAACTAGTTTGTTGTAGTTTAATTGTTTTGATTCTCTTTTGCAGGTTAGAATGATGAGATGTGTTAGCATGCATTGATCTTGTAGATTAAGAACATACTTGCAAGTCTCTATACTAACCCCGTGTGCAATTAGATGTTAGATTATGCTTTGATTTATGATTTTATAGTCAAGTTTAAAACAAAGTTTTAATTTGGGTTCTCTTTGACAAGGATTTGATGGATGGATATAGTTAATTTCAGTTTTTAATTATAGCTTGCTTATTTCAGTTTTATATAGATCTCGTTTAATTAGTTGTTGGTTAATGTAGATTGTTAGTTTAATTTTTAATATCATCGTTTAATTTCTGTTTTTAATCATTTCCTTATTACAGTTTGAATTGTTAGAATAGACATAACATAGTTTCATTTTACGTAATTTCCTTTCCTAGAATTAAACTGCAATTATATTTATTAGTTAATGATTGAGTTTAAGTATGGATTTTGCTTATGTAGAATAGAAGTATAATGATGATCTTGTTATGTTGTTGATGGTTTATACATGAATATGCAGGGTATTTAACATTGTTTTGTCATGGCTAAACTCTCATTGGATTGTTTAATCCATACCTTTCATTTTTCCATTGAGATAAGTGTTGAGCTTATACCATTGGAATTGTCCTTTGTTGTCAAGTGTCATCGAAATATCATCCGACACCGAAGACATTCACATAACCACTAGCATTATATTTGAATTGTCATAGGTTAAAAGATAGTTTCTTGTTTTTGTAGATCAGAATAGTTTTCTTTCTTGCATAGATTAAAAGAGATAGTTTTACTACTTTCATAGATTAGAATAAAGTTTTATTGTTGTTGTAGGATAGATAGACTTTGATTTGATAGATTAGATAGTAGTTTGTTCATCATAGATTAAGCATTAGTTGGTAGTTCTTCTTGCTTTCAATAAAATAGATTTCCTTTCATGCATTAGAAATAGTTTTGCATTAAGCATTTAGTCCACTTGTCTCTTAGGCTAGATAGTTGTTCAATGAAAAGTTTTACTTTGATTGCTTGCAGTAGGTAGTTGCCTTTACTTACTTGCCTATTTTCTTTAGTAGGCTAGATAATTGTCTTTTGCTTTAGTAGGTTAGTTAGGTGTCTTTACTTACTTGTCTATTGCTTTAGTACGTTAGTTAGGTGTCTTTACTTGCTTGTCTATTTGCTTTAATAGGTTAGATAGGGGTCTTTGCTTGCTTGTTTATTTATTTGATTTCATAGGATAGTTTCTCATTGAATGTAGGTTGGCAAGTTAAAGAAGTTTGCTTTTGTCATTTTCTTATTATACTTAGTAGTTTGTCTTCCCTTATTGTTGAACTAGTTTGCTTTGAATAGGGTTTTTGACTTGCTTTTCTTAGGACTATCCATCGATCATTGGCCCAAAAGTACTTAGGTTACCTAGTTTCAATTTTCTTAGTAGGGTTTGTTCATTAGATAGCTTTGTTTGATTAGATTAGCCTTAGATAGCTACCTTCCTTAGTTAGATTATACTCCTACCAACCTTCTACCTTTGGCATATATTTTGCTACAACTCTAAGTTTACTTACCCCAGGTTGACAATTTAATTAAGGGTTTTTAGTGTCTTTTTAGTGCATATAGAACACCCATTAGGTGTGCAGGTTGTTTTCTGTAACAAAGGGTGTAAGATGCTCCAAGGAACTATGGTACTCGCTAAGGGTGCTCGTGTGGGAACTTTGTTCTATGTTTTTGCATGCACTATTGAGTGTAACAGTTCTTCGATTTCTACAATAGATATATGTATAGGATCTACACCTTCACAATCCAGTCCTCCTAAACACGTTATTGCTTCAAAAAGAAAGTTTCCTATAGAGAAGACAATACTATGGCACCAACTATAGGGCCATATAGGTGAGAAGGGCTTATAGGCCTTGAAAAACAAAAATATTGTTAATGGATTTAATGATTGTGCTCTGAAATTTGATTTTTGTGAGCACTGTGTATATTGAAAATAGAACCGTGATCAATTTTATTCTAGTTCTCACAAATATTTTGAGTTGTTGGACTTAATTCATTTTGATGTGTTTGGTACAATTAAAGTTCCTTCAATTTATAAGGATTTGTATTGTGTTTCATTCATTTATGATTATTCTAGAAGGATGTGGGTATATTTTCTTAGAACTAAATGTAAGGTTTTTAGTCGATTTAAGGGTCCAGAGAGTTCGGAAGAGGAGGAAGATACTCCACCTCAAACTTTAAGGTGGTCCACTTGACAAAGAAGAAAACTAAACAAGTATAATTATAGCCCTTCGGATTTCAAATGTGTATTTTATTTATCTGCTAACATCGATGAGTCTAGAACTATGGAAGAGCCAATGGAGTTCGAATATAAGGATTCTTAGAGACTAGCCATGGATGATGAAATGATCTCACTTAAGAATAATGATCCATGGGATTTGGTCCCATTACTTGATGGATGAA
>SNQJ01S0040859.1:44853-64074 GCA_010110895.2 Picea sitchensis
TCGATGAGTCTAGAACTATGGAAGAGCCAATGGAGTTCGAATATAAGGATTCTTAGAGACTAGCCATGGATGATGAAATGATCTCACTTAAGAATAATGATCCATGGGATTTGGTCCCATTACTTGATGGATGAAAATCCATTAGATGCAAATTGGTGTTAAAAAAGAAGATCAATTTAGATGGGAATGTTGAAAAGAACAAGGAAAGATTGGTTGCAAAAGGATTTTCCCAAGGTGAAGGGATAGACTTTGGTGAGATATTTTCACCAATTGCTAAGCTAACATCTATTAGGTTCCTCTTATCTGTGGCAATAGATTTTGATTCGGAGATAGAATAAGTGGATGTGAAAACTGCGTTCTTACATGGTGAAAGAGAATATTTATATGACACAGTGAGAGCATTATGATGAAAAAGGTAAAGAGTTATTGGTTTGCAAGTTCAAAAAGTTTTATATGGTCTCAAAAAAATCCCAAAATGTGGTACCAAAAGTTTAATTCTTTTGTGTTTGGATTATGATTTATGCGACCCAAATTAGGTCACTATATGTATTACAAACAAGATGGTGGCTATCACACTATGTGGATGATACATTATTCTTTGGTAATAGTAAGGATGTGATTTGTGATTTGAAGTGTCGACTTTTAGTACAATTTGATATGAAGGACTTGGGGTTATGGAGATTAGGAGAGATAGTGCAAATACAAATATTTGGTTAAGCCAGAGTAGGTATGTAAAATCTATGCTATAGTGTTTTCACATGGCAGATTGCAAACCATAAAGTGTTCTGATTTCAATGGGAAATAAGATTTTAGTTGAACGATGCACTACAACATCTGTAAAGATGGAGGATATGGATTATGTTATTAATGCCACTGTTCAAAGTTGGTAGATTGATGTGTGTTATGGTTTGTACTAGACCAAACATTTCCAAAGCAGTGGAAGTCTTGAGTCAATTCATGACTTATCCCAGACATGAACATTGGGTTGTAGTGAAGATGGTCTTTAGATATTTGTGAGGTACTTTTAAATATTCCATTTTCTATCATATTGATGTTTCAGGGGACTCACACTCAGTGGATATACAAGATTATGGGAATTTGATTGGATAGGGGATGTAAATAAAATGAGAACTATGAGTGTACAGATGTTTCGATTGTTTAGTGGAGAAGTAAGTTGGATGAGTAAGAAACAAGTTGTGCTCACTTTGTCGATGGCAGAGGTAGAGTATATGGAAGCTACTCATTCCTATAAGGAGACCATTTGGCTTATGAAACTGTGTTTATAGGTAAGGTTATTTCAAAGAGCTATTATAGTTCAATATTATAGTAACGGTGCCACTTGCCTTACTAAGAACCCAAATTTTCATGCAAAGACAAAGCATATGGATATCTAACATTATTTCATTAGGGACATGGTAGAGGATGGAAAGGTGATACTAGAAAAAGTTGTCACCTTGCATAATGTTGTAGATGCATTGACAAAANACTGTTCAAAGTTGGTAGATTGATGTGTGTTATGGTTTGTACTAGACCAAACATTTCCAAAGCAGTGGAAGTCTTGAGTCAATTCATGACTTATCCCAGACATGAACATTGGGTTGTAGTGAAGATGGTCTTTAGATATTTGTGAGGTACTTTTAAATATTCCATTTTCTATCATATTGATGTTTCAGGGGACTCACACTCAGTGGATATACAAGATTATGGGAATTTGATTGGATAGGGGATGTAAATAAAATGAGAACTATGAGTGTACAGATGTTTCGATTGTTTAGTGGAGAAGTAAGTTGGATGAGTAAGAAACAAGTTGTGCTCACTTTGTCGATGGCAGAGGTAGAGTATATGGAAGCTACTCATTCCTATAAGGAGACCATTTGGCTTATGAAACTGTGTTTATAGGTAAGGTTATTTCAAAGAGCTATTATAGTTCAATATTATAGTAACGGTGCCACTTGCCTTACTAAGAACCCAAATTTTCATGCAAAGACAAAGCATATGGATATCTAACATTATTTCATTAGGGACATGGTAGAGGATGGAAAGGTGATACTAGAAAAAGTTGTCACCTTGCATAATGTTGTAGATGCATTGACAAAATCGACGAGCATAGGTAAATTCAAGTGGAGTTGTGAGTCTAAGGGCCTTATGGGCCCCAACAATTAGTTTGTAGTTTGATGCATTATCCCTTGTACCTTTGCAAGGTATATGACAAGTGGGAGAATGTTGGGACATATGTGTCATACACCTTGTAGTGATGTAGTGCAACAAAGAATAAATGGAAAGTTATAGTAGGGAATAAGCACAAAGTAGTGGCAACTAATAATGGATAAGTAGTGGCAGGGAATAACTAACTAGTGGTTTCCAGTAAGTAGAAATGGAAAAACATAAATGGTTTATGATTTTATTATGGTTATTTATTTGGTGCTAGGGATGGAGGAAAAGTAGTGTAATTATAACATTTTAGTTGCTAAATAATACATTGAGTATGTTTTACAGTCTGAAGTTTTTTTTCTATGAGAAGGGTTTTCCCCATGATATCATGTTGTTAATGGTTTCTTGTTTATTTTATGTGTTTGCAGCGGTTTTGTTTTTAATTTTCTCCACATTCTCCTCTCATCGATTAGTGTAGGAAGCATTCCACACATCTACTTCCTTGCAACATGATGAATCAGCCCACAACCACCCCCAGAACTCCATATCCCAGGGCTGGCGTCATACCTGTTGCGCCAAATCAAAGTTCATATAAATTGTTTATCAAATAATTTTAAGAAATAATAAATTTTCTTACCTAAGGTAAACTATCAGGAAAGAAATAATGGCTATCTGTACAATCAGAAAAAACAGGAGACTTAATGTTACGTCTCCGCAGGGAATGTAAACTATAGAACAAAACTATTGGCTATCTGTATGAACAGAAAAATACAGGAGATGTTATATGTCCCTGCAGGAACATGATAATACACTCGTAACTTTATATATATTTTTATTTTTTAAAACCTCCAGCTGTTGCTAATTTAATAATATACATGAGACCTTTTTGAATTACAAGAGATCCCGTAATTAATATTTGAACAGATTAATTGAACCTCCGCCTCTATTGAATTAGCCTTCCATGATAAATCTACTCGCCTCATCTTATAGAATGTTTAACCCTGCACTCCAACAGAGTATCACCATTTTTGGAAGTCGAACAATCCCGCATCTCACTTCAACTGAAAAACTAAGGTCAATATAAAGCCTAGACTCTAGCTGCATTTTAGTTCAGAATAGGATCAGGACAACTCCACCAAAAAGTAAATTATAAATGGTCATTATATTAGTTCCATATTAATTAAATATAATTTATCACTGATCCAATCTAACATTGATCCATATTGGACACTACATAGCTTTTACCACTATACATCTCACAAGCATAGAGAACATGTTCCTACAGTAGAGCACTGGTCTTTGAAAGAAATTCCCATCCACTCCAAAATTTATTTCATATGAAAACATCTGGTTTATCCAAATTTGTGGAGTAGTTCTAAGACCATAGATGAGCCATGATAAGGGGTAATCTACAAGGTGGATTGGAATGTCTCTMGGATCATGCATGCAGTGAAGCATGCTTAACCGAATAATCAACAGTAAGGTAGTCCATGGTATGTATAGTATAATTAGTAATTTCAGATTTTTTTATTGCTTCACATTGCAATTTGAGTAATCAATTATTCAACGCCCTTTTAAAGTTAACAGCACCAGAACTACAATAAATAGCCATTCTCAATGTACTTGTAAGATGATAAACACAATCAGAACAATATCTATGGCAGGATATGCAAATATATTATTATAGAATACCTTTATCCATCCATAATTACAAGCAAGAAGCCCCATAAGCTTTATTGATTCCCAGCACAACACTCCTAATAGAATGAATCAGTTGACCAAATAGGCTCTTGTTCTGTGTGAAAGGAGAAACAGGCCTGAAGAATCTTGATTAGGAAATGGTTTGAAATAAGCAATGCAGTTAAATCAATAAAATGCAGATGTCTCTCTTTATAAGGATGAGAAGAATTAAAACCATTGTCACATGGGTTCTCCTGTTTTGTCTGAAAAAAGGAAACAGGCCTGAAGAATCTCGATTAGGAAATGACTTGAAATAAGAAATGCAGTTAAAATGAACAACATGCAGATGTCTCTTTTTATGAAGAGAATAATTTAAACCATGGTTACAGGGGTTCTATCCACCACTAGCACTGGCACTTTTACAGCTTGGAAACTCTACAACCCTGTAGCGGGAACTTAATTAGGCACCCATATTCTCACAGTGGCTTGGGAGGGCCACTTATGAATTTTCAATCATCACAGGCCCTACAGTGCACTTGTAGTAGATAGAACCCAAACAACTCGAACTAAGATGCCCTTCCTTTCCTCCCGTTCCTTGGTTTGGTTTTTCTAGTTGCCACATAATTTATCAATTCTTCAACCTTCTTCTGTCAAAGAGAATGAATTCTCATGAAACAAATGTACAAAACCATCCAGACAACCCTTATTCTGTCATCCATAGTCTATTGTGATTCCCTGAGATAATACAATAACCCTTCTGCCCTAGGAAATATGGGGTAAAGCATACCTATCCTAGCAGCCCAAAGCAGAGCTCTTACAGTAAGGCTCTTTTCCTTATGAGTTCCTCTTGGTGGAAGTAAAGTCACTTTAGAATTCTTTATAAGGGATCTCACGAACCCAACAAAGATTAATGAAACAACTTAGAGAACATGAACATAAAGGGATCTCAAGAACCCATTCTTATGGGTGTGTGTTATCTTAGAGAACACCAACATAAAGGGAGTCGTAATTGTCCCATTTCTTACAGAAATAAAAGTTTTTGGGGAACCAAATCCTCTCAAAGTGGGGAGGTATTTTTCAACATGGATCATTCTATATTTTTTTCATCATTTTGGGTACTTTTTGGTGTATAAAATAGAGTTAAGGACATGTAAAGTCTAGTTTAGGGTTGATCCTAATTTGGTGTCTTGGGGCCCTAAAACTTTCAAAGTTTGTTTTGGGCATTATGAAAGCATTTGGGGTTAAAAATTCATAATTCGAGTTCACCTAAATTTCCAACGATCCAAATAACACCTAAATTGGAGTTTGTATGAGGGAGTTATGCCTTTGGAAATTTGAACTATTATTTGACCATTGTAATATTAAGAGGATCTGACAAGCGAAAAAGGAATTGAACTTCGATGGTGTTTTCTATTTTTCCACTCAGTATTATTGCAGACACTTCTTTTGTGTTAAAATATTTGATATGTCACTGTACATTTTTATTAACGAGTGTCCACATGGTGTTTAGGTATCCATTCAAATTGGGTAGACAAAATAAATGGAAGATTGTAATGGGCCTTGAGGTCCAAGACCCAAAAGACAAGTCAACATTTTCTAGCAAAGATTTAACCTGCACTGAAGTATATAGACGAGATAGTCCTTTATTTGATCGTGTTGCATGAATCCCTTTAGGTAGAGTTCCTGATTTTATTAGAGGGGAGGAAAGTAATCCCGATGCTCCTTGTAATTTCTTACCGACAGTAAAAAAAAACCTAGCACAAAGGGATAACGCTCATAAGCAATATGAGTTGTAAGTATATCACAGTCACATGGTTCTTGCATTTCTAACTGAGTTTCTGTTTTAGTTGGTGCATGCATCTTATGAATTGGTATATATATGATCACAAATGGTTATTCATAAATGGATATATATGATTTTGTGATAAGGTGTTGTAATTTGTAGTGCAGTTACTCATGTTCATATGGCCTGGAAGACAAAAGAGGAAAGTGTTCAAATACATGCAGGGGCTCATTTGTAAAGAAGAGGGGATGTTAATGTCACTTTATTGTGAATGCAAAGAATAAAGACCCTAAAATAGCAATACTTACATACAACACATACGAGCATGAAGATGAGGAAGGATGGCCTTGTCATAGTCGACATGACAAGTCTGGGGAGGCTAGGTCCTTATGTAAACCTAGGCTTTCAAGAGAAATTGTCTCTTTTGTAGAAAATTATTTTTTATGGAAGTGTCAATTGATGTTGTATATGAAAAACACATTCAACGACATCTTGACATGGATGCGGAAGATCGTGGTAGAGATTTTTTCTTAACTAGAAAAGATGTTGCAATTATTTATAACCGCTTGATGAAAGGAAAATATCAACTTGACAAGAAAGGTGAAATGAGTGTTAACCTATGGTATTAGAAACAACCAGATGATTTTTTTCTTTTTTCAGAAGCCTAATGGTCCAAATGTTCCTTTTATAATTGGCATTCAAACTAGATGGATGTTGGATCGAATGGTGAAACTATCTCATGATAGTTTAATAGGAATGGATTCAACTTTTAGTACCAATAAATATGGGGTAAGTTGAATTTAAAAGATCGAATGATTGTTTGGGTTGTGAATCATTGTGATTGATAGCTTAAACTTTGACTTTGATTTTTATTGAATATCGCAGTATCAATTGTACACACTTGTGGTCTTTGACGACCAACAAAGAGGGGTACCAGTTGCATGGGTTGTGACATCTCGAAATACATCATTTGATATTGTGACATGGTTGAAGCCACTAATGGATATGTGTTATCAATTTCGCCCCGAATGGAAAGTCAATGCATTCTTGGTTGATGATGCATTGGCAGAAATCGATGCTTTGAGGTAACTTTCATTTGATTTTTTTGTGACTGGTATTTATCTTGTAAGATTATTTCACGTAAATGCATTGAATCCTATAGAAGGGCCACACAATGTCGAGTGATATTGTGTATTTGGCACGTATGGAGGGCATGGAAAAAAAATATCTATAGGTTGGCCTCTACTTCAGATCAAGCAAATGTTATGCTCGACATGTTAAGTTATATTATGAACTCTTGCCCCAATGTTGAATCAGTGGTCGAGCATGTGGATAATTTTTTCACTGATTTTGCAAATGAGAAAAAGTTCTTGGATTATTTTCATAGCACTTGGGTTACGGGTAATAAGCTTTGTAAGTTTACATACTCCACTTTCTTGTTTTTTGTTTTTTTCTCTTCCATAAAGATTCTCTTTGCACTAACTTAGTTCTTTCAATTAGGGATGTGGGTTAAAGGTTGTCGTAATTTCCATCATGCAAATAAAGAGACAAATAATTCCATGGAGGCATACCATAGCTTATTGAAGCCCAAATTTTTATCTGATCGAAGAAAGAAATGTGCTCATAAAATGGATTGGTTGTTATATATGTTGTTGATACATGTAGAGTTGTATTATAGATTCAAAGACATTTTGAAAGAAGAAGGATATTTGAATAACCACAAGAAGGAGAAGTTGTTTGAATCCTCAATGGAGAAAGCTAGAAGAATTCCATATGATGATTGTTGGCCCCATGAAAGCATATCCCATACATACTGGGTGAGGAGTCAAACCGATCATGACAAAAAATACCTTGTGACCTGGTATCACAAGAATTTTATAGTGTGTGAATGTCCATGGTCTATTCGTGGAAACACCTGCAAGCATACCATAAAGGTGGAGTGGTTGTACTTCCTGTCAAAGGGTCCAGAGCCATCATTGCATCAAAATGCAGAGCCTAATATATTTGATGATGCAACACCTAATGCATTCAACGATCCTCTCGATATAATTATGGAGACATCAATGATTCATGCAAATGTTTACAAGACTCCTGTGGCCATTGTAAGTCTTGATCAAGATGATGAGGCACTTCGATTGGCTAGGGATGAATTGTTGGGATACCTAGGTGTGCTTCGAAATAGTCATCCTGCTACTTTAACGAACACCCGAGAGATGGTGGAATTGATTAAAAGGATGTTGGATGAGGGCAATAATCGACACATATTGGATTTTAATTTCACACTTGGGTTGAGTGCTTTTGAGTCATCTCTCAAGTGAAAGAAGAGTTTCCTTAGCCCTACAAATAAACGAAGAAGAAGAAAAAGAAACAGAGTTTTAGAAATTGATTTAAATGTCCATCCCTCTGAATATGAACCATTCCAGTTTGAATCTGTCAACAAACGAGGACGTCCTCGCTCAAACAATGCATCTCCTATTGTCCTCGGTAAGTTGGATTGAGTGAGAAGATTTATTTGTTTAATATTTTTGGTGTACCCATCCTCATTTTTGACTTGTAGTGTTATGATGATTATATATGTGAAACATTCCGCAGTTGTGGCTTCAACCCAAGAACGTAGACAGATACAATGCCATTATAGTTCTCCTACTATGCCAGGTGTATTTGATGTAACCAAAGTTTGGATACTATAATGTAATTTATTTGATGCTACGATGGAATTTGACCAAAATTGCATCGTTACATTACAAATGCAAGAACTTCTCATGTTGATCTTCCTCCTTTGGAACATGTTGGGCCAATTGGAAACTCTCAAGTTGTTAATGTGAGAGGTTTGACATATAGGATGTGTTCATATCTTTGTAATATTGGTTGTCATAAATTTGTTCTCAATTTTATTTTTATTACTATATCGGATGTTGTTAACCTAATGTAATGATGTTGACTATATATATTCTAGGTAATTGTAGAAGGCAAATACTTTTTGGTGTTGAATTTTGAAGAAAAGGCTTTGCAATTGTTTTATTTTGAGGTAAGGTTGCATAGTTTGAAGAAACATATTCCCTTACTATTTAAATTGCATTAGCACCATAGAGTGCTAGTCTTACACTTGTATTCCTTTATGATATTGATGCCTTGAAAACATGCTTGCAAAGGTCATAAAATTGTTTAAACATTAGAAGATCAACATTGTTTAATCATCATATGAGGCCTTCCCAGAAGTGCTTTAATAGTTTGTTGAGGGCTCTCTGATTTGAAAAACTTGGTATTTTGAGTCCTTGTTTATTCGGTTAAGGAATTAAATAATTGATGTAAGTTTTCTAGTTCTAAAATCCACCCATGTTGGAATTTATTCACTACCACCCTAAGCAATTTCATTTTTGAGCCTATCCTCGGGTGAATGACATTGTCAGTAGACTGCTTTTTTTTCCCCAGAAAAAGTTTGTAATTTCATTAATTTGGTAAAAAATTGCCTTCATAGATATATGTTGACTATGAAGAAATAGCCACATATATATTGTCTTGATGGAGTCACTTCCATTATTGAAAGTTTAAAAAAAAATAACAGTTGTGTCATAAAGCCAAAAAAACCTTCCTTTCCCACTTTTCACGTACTGAGTCATAGTTTCTCACATACCATATACAATAAACAAAAACATGATTATTATATATCGATTTACAATTATGCGAATACAAGTAAACCCCATTTTCTTTCTAAGAGTTCCAAGAAGAGAGGAAGCTCTCCTATAGTAGACCATCCTGAAAAGGTCTATGGTAATCAAAACTCCCCCTTGTTGAATGTTCGGTTATGTGCCAGCTACCATAATCTAACTGCGAGGCTTCTTTAGAAATCCTATCAACCATTTTGTTTCATTCCCTGTAGATGTGAGCGAAAGATATAGAGTCAAAAGTAGTGATAATCCTCAAGACTTCCTCAATTATAGGAATAAGACGAGACTTATGACAAATTTGAATCTGGTTCACCCAATTGATGACTAATAAGGAATCCCCAAAAACCTGTAATGTTTTGCAACTTTTTTCCACAACAAATAAAAGTAACAGTTTTAAAGCCATAATCTCAGAGAAATTGTTTGTACCAGCTCCCAACCCATCCCTGAGTAGAAAAAAATGATGTAAAGATAAGTATAAACAACCATCCCCCCCAAAAAGTAAGTGGTCTCCTGAGGCTTTAGGGAGGCGCCGACGCTCTCAAAATACATAGCACTCCCTCAAAAGGGCCAGAGGAGCTTTATAATGCTCCCAGACAGTGTAAGGGGGAGCGTCGGCACTCCCAGAAGAGGTATAGGGGAGCGCTCTCCTTCAAAAGCTTAGTTTTTGAGGTGCTTTCAGATGGCAAAAGGTTTGCAAGCCTGCTGACTCACTTCTCCTCTTCCAAATCAAATGTTTGAGGTGTTTCAAGTGTCCTTCTCATGTCGTTATAGGCACGACATAGGCATCATGGCAGTATGCTTCCTTGAACACTTGCGACACTTGTGAGCAACATGCGACACTTGCGACTTTGTGAGCGAAATGCGACACTTGCGACCTTTGTAATGGCGACACTTGTGACACTATCAAAGTGAGTATTTTTTATGTGTAACACCAACGTTCTCCCATCTTTCCAACCTTGGTGCCAAATATTTGAGGCAAGAGGTTACCCAACCTATGTCAGATAGAAGTACCCCCCTCGATCCAAAATTGAGCATAATTCTTCATGGAATATGTGCTCTCTAGAACTGTCTGCCCAGGGGTTGCGGCCAATCCTAAGCAAGGTTCTAGACCCAACTCGCCAGGCTAAGCCATTCCCAACCACTTCAAAAACATTTATTACAACCTTCCACATAACATAGATCCCCGTCGCTCGTAGTCCTGGGTGCCTGAGCCACTCGAACAAAGGGAGTGGAGCCATATATTTCTGAATGACTACTTTGGTCCATAACATTTTTGTGGAACTCAGTCTCCATGCTAATTTTGTTGCTAATGCTTTAGAAAACAGGAAAATGTTCTTTAATCCCCAACCCCCAAGAGATTTCGATTTTTCAATTCTCTCCCAGTGGACCCATGGCATCACCTAATTGTCCTTCTTTCCCCTCCACAAATAAGAGAAAGACATTTTTCTAGATTTTTCCAGAATACCCTTTGGAATCCAAGAGAGGGACATCCAATAAACTAGGATTGCCTCCAGTACCGACTTGATCGGTACTAATATCCCAACCCTAGACAACCATTTATTACTCCAAACCTTCAATCTTTTTTCCAATTTTTCCAAAAGCCACAACCAGTTAGTCTTTCAATAATCATTGGGTTTTAAGTGGAAACCTAGATATTTCAGTCCCTCATCCATCCCCTGCAACTGGAAAGGGAGCTGATCCAAGAAATGTTGAATAACATATGCCTCAACCAAAGAAAAGAGAATACTAGATTTATGTTCATTAACCTGCATACCAGTTTCTCTTTTGAACAGGGTGAGACCCTCAATTAAAACATCAGCTTCTCTCTTTGTGCCATCACAGAAAATTAGGATATCATCAACAAAGAGTAAGTGTGTGATGTACAGTCCATTATAATTTTTTATAACTGTGAATCCCCCAACATTTTTTCCCCCGCCAGAAATCGACTAAGCCCTTCTGCTACTAAGAGGAAGAGTAAAGGAGACAGAGGACAACCTTGACACAGTCCTCTTTCCACTTGGAAAAAATTAGAGGTTGAACAATTGAGGAGTATGGAGAAAGAAACCGAATTCATACAACCCATCACCCCATTGGTAAAATCCAAGACAAACCCCAGATGAATCAAAAGAATTTTTAAATACAACCAGTTTACCTGATCAAATGCTTTAGATAAGTCAATTTTCACCACAACTCCTTTGAGATTCCTCATATTTATACTATGAAGGCCTTCTTGAGCTACACCAATGGCATCATGGATTTGCCTTCCTTCCAAAAAACCAAATTGTGCATAGGAAATGTGTTTAGATAAAATCACCTTCAACCTTCTATTGATTACCTTTGAGATAATCTTGTACAGATAGTTGCATAACGAAATAGGCCGAAAATATTCAAAGGAGGAGGGATTATCTGTTTTTGGAATAAGCGCTATGAAGGTAGAGTTTATAGGATTATGAATGTGACCATTCACTCTTGATTCCTCAACCACCTTCAGTACATCAGGTCCAATTACATCGAAGAAACCCAAATAAAATTCAATAGGACATTCATTAGGCCCTTGAATTTTTCCTTTTTGAAAAGAGTGAAGAAGTTCCAATAGTTCTTTTTCAGTTACAGGTGTCATTAAGGGCCCAACTTCATCCTCGTCTACAAACCAAGAGAATAAACGAACCACCTGAACAATTTATGCAATAGACGAACCCTCTCACGCTTTAAATAACTCACATAAATATTTAGTACCCAACTTGACCAAGCCTTCAAAAGAAGATACCTCCTCCTCAACCCGATCCCTTAAACTCCAAATGGTATTAGCCATTTTCCTACCTTTGGCAAAGGCTTGAAAAAACTTAGTGTTCTCATCACCACATGAGAGCCATAATGTATAATTTATCATTCTTTGATGGTGCCTTGCAAGGTGATCCGGTTTTTTGTGGTGCTAGTGGTATATTATACTTTTATGACAATCATTTTATAAGGTTCAAGGTAGGGTTAGTGAATGGTTCCAACTTATAACAACTTTGCAGAATTGTCATCTTTGTTGCTTATGCTTAAATGTTTTGTTAGTACAAATGCATCTCACTTGTAAATCTTTTGTGACTCCTTGCTTTATATCAATTGGATTAGAAATTTGTTTCTTTCTCTATATGATCACATCAAACAAATTGAAACTCAGGTGGTTTTTGTTTCTTATTCTCATGTTTATAGAGAACTTAATATGCAGGATGACTCATTATCAAAAGAGGCTCTGATTTTTTATTCTTCTATTGTTTTTGAGGTGGAAGACGGGGAAGATGAGAAGCTTCCAGCTGTCTGAATGCCTATTCATGCACAGTGTCCTTGAAATCAAGTTATGTTCTAGATTATGCAGTTGTTCATGGAGATATTGAAGTTATTTCCAACCCAGTTTATGCAACTATTCATGGATACTTTGAAGTCATTTCTAGCCCAAGTTTAAAAATTTCAGTTATGATCTAGATTATGCAGATGTTCATGGAGGTTTTCAAATCATTTCCAGCTCTGATCCAGTTTTATTTTGAGTTGTGACGATCTCTTTTGTGGCTTCTAGCCCTTTTTGGTGTATATGGGAACATGTTGTACCTTTCCCTGCTATGATATGTTATTGACAATATAGTATATTCTCCAAGGCATGACTTTCTTATCTTCTTGAGATGAGTTTGCACTCGGTTAGACTACTTAATGTTGCTATTTTTTATAATATTGGGACAGTATGCCCTCAGGGCTAGTAGTTGTCTCAGACTTAGTGATTTTTAGTATTATGAAATGTTTTGATGCCTTGTGAAGGGTAATTTTTGTGTGCACTTAGCACTGACGAAATATACTTTCCTTTTCATGATGAAATAGAAAATGTGAGTTTTAGCTTAGGAAAAAAATCAAGACGTGAGTGAAATATTGAAATATTCTTCTATAGCTTGCATCTCTTACTTTGAATTTTTCAAGCTGGAAATTGTATTGTATATCAATATAATTTTTTGCAATGAGTTGTTTTTTCATACGTTAATGTTGAATTGTTTCAAATCTTGAAGTTTATAAATCAAATTAGTGTAATTTCCGGCACTTTATTTGTGCATAGTGGGCACAATTTTTTTTCAAGAATCGAATGCCTAATGCAAGACATAAATCTTCATACCTATTATTGATTAAAAAGTGACGTGTATTGAGAAAATGAATTATGAAATTTGTAGATTTATTGAGAAATGAATAATCTCTGTAGATATGAGTTATATGAAAAATGAAAAATGAAAAATGATTAAATTCCCCTGACTTATATGTTTCAAATTTCTCTACCACATATCCTAATCATCCACTTTCCAGTCAAGTATGTCGCTCCAAAAAATACACCTCCCCGCGACTTTGCATTTCTTTCCACAAAGTGATCCAATCCAATCACCATAGAGGCATGTATTTCCTAAAAAGCTGATGCAATAATCAATCTTGTTAGATAAAATGCACAAACTCGCTAAAATCCAGAAAGAATACTGAATTTGATCCAAAAATAAATGTTTTGATTATCACCTTTCTGGGGTAAATCTTGTAAAGTTCTTTATGACATGAATATTCCCAGACAAATTCTTGTAGGAGAGATTTATGTGAAACAAATGAACCATTTCTAGTATCAATCAATACAAGGAGTAGAAATATGGAGATTACTTCCTTTGGAATTTCACAATGAAATGAACCTAAAATACGGGGTGTGATTCAGACAAATTCTTACAGTGTAGTAAGGCTGAAACAGTTGGTCAACTAGTATGGAACCTCCCCTGATAAACTGTTGTTATTCAGTATCATGTATATGATCCATCTCTAGAGTTATTTTTAGGATAATTGTGAACCTATTAAATAAATTGTATATTATGGATCATTCCAAGGAACTTACAGCGAGACCAAATTCTGTAGATGTCCAAGTTCTTGAGGAATAAGACCTAATAATCGGTTAGCAGAGAGGTCTCTGCATTGAAAAGATATCACACTATGTTACTATTTTGTTCAAGTGACCATGGGTACACTAAATAGTGATGTGGAAGGAACAAGACTATATCACACCTTTGCAAGCTACACAAATCAAGTACAAAGGACTTACATATCCTCGATGCTTCTCAGGTTTCCAAATTCTGCTGGGAGAAAACCACTCAGTTTATTTCCACTCAAGTTCCTTGAATTCAGAATCCAATAGAGATCAGAAGGACTAATATAACACTCACGCATAAATACTTGGTTTGTTCTAAAAAACACTATACATAAAAAAACTTACAATTTTAAAAGATGTTCCAAATCCCAAATAGGTCCTAGAATAGGTCCATAAATATCATTTTTGGAAAGGTCCCTAAACATTCACATCAGATCACAAATCAATCAAAATGTATATTCTGCCTTTAGAGTTGTATATCTTGATGTAGACACCCATTGAATGTTGCAGTGACAAATGCATAATGTTCATCACCTTGCAATTGCATCTTCGAGTTGACTCTTTCTAACAAGGAGGGGGTCTGCCCACAGTTGGAATTGCATATCATTGTATACACCCATTGAACGTTGTTGTGACAAGTACATAATGCTTGCCATGCAATTGCATCCTCCAGTGGACTCTTTCTAAGAAAGAAGGGGACCTGCTCACTTCCATTGTCTTTTGGGTCACTTCCATTGTATGAACTGCAATTGGGAAAGCAATACACACACCTCAAAACATTGTATTCAACGATGTATATCTCAATGTATACACCCATCAAATGCAACAATCCGAAAAGAATCATCCTCACCCTGCAATTGCATTTGCTAGTGGACTCTTTCTAACAAGGTTCGAAGATATGTTCACAGTTGGACTTGCATCTCAACATATAACACCTATTGTTTGTTGCAGTGTCGACTGCATATTGCTCCCCTGCAATTGCAGCTTCCAATGAACTCTTTCTAAGATAGTAACAAGGAAGGGGTCCTGATCACAGTTGGATTTTCACCTGATGCATGTAGGAAATCTCTTCCCCTTGCTAGGTTTGTGAATAAGCATGGAGTTCTATTTGAACTCTGAGCTTTCATCAACTATTTTTTAACAAAAAATTGGAAGTTCCAAATGTAAACCTCTAAACCATGGTGAGAATTTGGATACCCTCACGAATCACAAAGAGAAGGTAGAATTCTAGCGAGCTCTTTCCAACAAGTTAGGAGCTCTATGCTCAGAGTTAGACTTGTACCCAATGAAGGTTGGGCAGTATCTTCCCTAGTGAGCTCTTTCCCAAGGTAGGAGCTCTTCTCACAGTTGGAATTGCACCCAATGAAGGTTGGGTAATCTCTCCCCCCTGCAAGGTTTGTGAATATTCTATTCTTTTTTTAAAATGGAGTTTTGTTTGAAGTCTGATCTTTGTTAACTCTTCTCTATCGAGAATTTGTGAGTCCCAAATGCAAACCTCCAAACCATGGTGAAAATTTGTATACTTACCTCTCAAGTCACAAGGAGAATGTAGAGGTATGTTGAGCTCTTTTCAACAAGGTAGGGGCTCTGCTCACAGTTAGACTTACATCCACTACAGGTTGGGTAACCTATTCTCTAGTGATCTCTTCCAACAAGTTAGGGGCTCCGCTCACAGTTCGATCTGCACCCATTGAAGGTTGGGTAATCTCTTCCCCTTACAAGGTTTGTGAAGATTCTATTTAATGAAAAGCATGGAGTTACACTTAACTTTATCGACAATTTATCTATCCAAAGTGTTCGACGCAAACCTCCTAACCATGGTGAGAATATGAATAGTTGTTGCCCAAGTCATAATGAGAATGTAGAGCCTAGTAATCACCTTGAAATTGAATGTGAATTTTCATCAGGTCAAAATCAAAATCTCTTATAGCTAAAAGTTTCGCATTGCTATGCAATTGTAGGAGTGTTGTGAATATTTGGCCCTCATAACAAAACACACTACAATTTTGCCAAAAAAATATGAAATCTACCAAGAAACTAGTTTCACAGTTAGTTTGATTGATTTTGTCTATTATTTTTAAAAGAAATCTACAATGTCAATTTTTTAATAGACGTAGACAAGTTACCTTTAAAGAAACAACATCCCCTTTATACCAAAAGATAACAAGAAACTTTAGCACCACCTATCCCCTTCATACTAAATGGTAGACAAGCCTCTTGGTTGAAATTAATGCAAAAACATTTTTCATTTATTGGGCATCCTCAAAAGATTGCAGGGATTTCAAGTACAATAGAGAGAGACGGAGAAATATTGAAAAATTCAATTAAACTTGGCCTTCCAATATATTGAAAAAATATATACTGTGACCAATCCTACTTGAGTAGTCTTCTATCTTCCCTGTCTTTGTCTCTCTATACATCATGTCATATAATTGTTCAAGTGCACCAAACGAACCCATAACACCCACCAATTTTGATAATGTTGCCAGCGAGATAAATCAAACAGAATGAGAATGTATTTCCAAATTGTTTACAACTGGTCACTGATGTGGAATACATATAAAAATCTTGAATTACAAATGCACTTGGTTGAGATGCTCTTCCTTGGAGGATATCTTTGTTGAGTATCTCTTTTATCACCATTAGGACTAAACAGAAACAAGAATATGGAAAAATTGGCCTCTAGAGGCATAAATATTTAAAGAGAATAGAATGAGGCTGCAAAGAATCAGAGAAAAATCTGGGAAATACTCTTGCTATATGAATCAAATCCATTTTATTCAGTTGTCTATAGGTTTTTCATAACTGAATGTGTGAATGATATGCTAATGGTTGTAGATAAAGACTGCATCTTTCTGTCTAGAGGCTATAATAATGCTTCATTGAATTCTCCAGGCCTTGTTGGCTTGGGAAAATAATCTCCTTAACTTTGACACCATTCCTATAAATCTTGAATGTGAGTATAATTTTAAAAGATGTTCCAAATCCCCAACATATCCTAGAATAGGTCCAGAAATATCATTTTTGGAGAGGTCCCTAAACATTCACATCAGATCAAAGATCAATCAAAATGCATATTCTACCTTTAGAGAAATTATGTTTCTGGATGAAATTTTAACAGGAGCCTTGGAAGCTTAATCGAGACACCAAAAAAACAAGAACTCACAGTGTGTCTAGATTTACAATATATCCCAGCTCTACAAGAATTGCTCCCGTGATGTTGTTGGAAGACATATTTCTATAAAAGCCACAACAAAAACGGTTAATCACTTTGAATGTGCTTCTAATGCAATTAACGGTTCATTATGTCATAGTTTAATCACATTGGTTGTGGCCTAAAAACACTTACAAATAAGTCAGCCTATCAAGTTTACGAAATTCCAGAGGAATAGTTCCATTCAAAAGGTTGCCATGCACATTGCTACACAATGAAGCACAAGAGAAGACACGGCCTCAATATTATTAGGCAAATGCTAAGAATATTTCCCACAATTCTCCACTAGAGTTGAAGATTATAATACTTACAAGTAATTAAGAGCAACGCATGAACTAATGTTCTTTGGGATCGAACCTTCAAGTTGATTTCTGGAGGCTCAAGTTGTGGAGGTTCAACCCCACAAAATTCCAATGGTAGGAGAGTGAACTATGTGTGTTTAAGAGTGAAAAATTAATCTCGGTGCATTGATTGTGTATTTTTAAAACAACCATAAGAGAGTCAATATGCAAGCTCAAGTGCTCTGAAACTTTTCTTCAAAATCATTCCAGTGGATGCATCGTGAAATGTATAAACATTGTTTCCAACATATAAAGTATTTGAAACCCAAATTTGTTTTAAGGAAAACAAAACTTAGAAATAAAGATTGTGTCATATTAGCCCATGAACATGTTAAAGAAATTTGGAAAATTGAAAGAGATCCAATGTTGTTATGTCACCTTGGATCTGTATTGTTGATATGATTCCTTGAAAAGCCAAATTCCAATACCTTTAAAGTGCATATGGGTATTATTTCATATCTGCACCATAATTATAGAAACAACACCATAAAATGCCCATAATCACTTTATAGGTTGTACCATGAAGGGAAAATGCAGAATTATAAATCCCACATTTAGTCAATTATTCCAACAGCAAATATTGTGCACTTAACCCAGAAAATATTCCAACAAGTTGATCAATTAAAGGTGCTTAAAGTAAAGGATGGATATGTGTGCCAGAAAATTCATCGAGCGTTCAAATGAAGATTTTTGGAAGATAAAAAGTGAACCAATATTGTGAACCTTTGAGTTAGATTTGTTGGACTAATTAATGTATTGATGCACTATCTTAAACTGAGCATATTCCATATATTTAGACCAAGTGTTATCTTTAAATAAATTCACATCACGATGCAATCCGATTTATAAACCATTAGTAAGCAAATGTGATTAAACAAAGTGCAACTATTGTGTGAGGTTCATTCAAGAAATTTAAATCTGCACAGAGAAAAATTTAAACCGTGTACCAAATAGATAGTGTGAGTTAATTAGGTGTTATGTGAGGGTTTAGTACCATACTACTACTATTAAGACTTTTTACTTTAACTAATCTACTAAATCCTAATACTCTATAAAAGGAACTAGCTCTTCATATTGACTTACTAACTTCCTACTATTCATATATATACTAATCATACTTAACAAAATCTAAATAAACGAAAGACTTAGAAATCCTAATCTTAATAGCTCTACATCAATTTGAATTCCAACTAGTAGACATACAAATAAATCCTAAAAATTCAAATCTCATCTTCATACTTACTTATTCAAATCTAAAGACTACTAAACAAAAAAATCCAAAAATTTCCTTGAACCTGGGACTATTAGGAGATATCAAGTACTACTAAACAAAAAAATCCAAAAATTTCCTTGAACCTGGGACTATTAGGAGATATCAAGTAGTTATAAAGCCTCTATCCAAGATTCTCTATTAAGAATCTAACTACTACTCATCCATAAAGCTATGTGAGCTAGATATAACC